>UZAN01039395.1:172308-185848 GCA_900618425.1 Echinostoma caproni | reverse complement strand
CACCCCAGACACCAAACCTCCATGCACACTGGACTGACGTGGGGTCATTCCTATCCCAGTTAAAGACAGGGGGCTCAACGTGAACTCCGCCTCAACCGTGGACCATAGGAATCCGTTTCATATCTAAGAACCAGTTTTTTCGTCTAATTGGTTCCATGCTGCCGAACTGTTAGCTGTTTTGCATGCACAACTAACAAAAAGCCGACGCTATAGAAAAAACACGGGACAGAAAAAAATGTAGCTGGCTCCATAGACCCCAGTAAATTTAGTAATTTTGGGCCCTTCTGTAATACTTCTACCGAATCAAATCTTTTGAAAATCCCCCTGCCATGATGTCAAATGGTTTGCATATGAAAGAAGGATTTTCCAGGTTATTGTACTACTTTCTTTATTGTTTTTCTTCTCACCGGTAGTGGTACAGTACCTGAAATGTCGATATCATTCCGATTGTAACAGCTTCTTTTGGGCGTGTTTCTAATTACAATGTCGGAGACGATTTTCACGAACAGATTACTAGATAGTTTAAGTATTTGTTTAAATACAGCTTTCAGATTATTGCCACTTGATGAAACAAGAGAACATCAAATACATTGCACACACATACATACACAAAAAATTAACAATAGAATACAAAGAAAAGTAGCTTTTAGCAGCGTTCAGATGTTTAAAAAAGCAGTACCCTTCATCAAATGGATAAATACTAGGATTGTGAATTCCGCTCAACTGATAAATATTTATAAGGTGAATAATGTTAATACTGATGGACCCTAATAATCAAGGTAATGTATTGTGGAACCTCTGTGTTGTATGACTAGTGCTTGCATTTGGTTTTTATCATCCAAATTGTACGGTGGTTGGCAATATAATTGACGTCTGCCATCATATTTCATATAGCCATGAATACAAAATTTCTTTAGAAACTACCCGGAGAGGAATCATTCGAGCAGTGCGTCAGATCTATTCATCTTCATTGGTGACCTTGAGTGCAGCGAAAAATGAATACGACGTTTCAAAGTTCTAATTCCATCTGGTCCCATTCTTCTCATAAGGTGTGTAAAACTGCACCCCAAGCTTAGATTATCTCTCGTTTGGATTGTTCTTATTTTTGAGATACCCTTAAACAAACCTGAGTAATAGCTAATACTACATCTGAAAAATCATGAAACTTAATTATTGAACCTTAATACTTAAGGGAACCATTAAGTGAATGAGTTAATTCACACCGGTATGAGCCAATCAATCACATGGAGTTGAACACATGCTATACCTATTCAACTTCAAGTGAATCCGTTTTAGCTTCAAGTGCATCCAGTTGATCGCATTCCGTCGGGAACCCCACAGGATGAATGGTGTTTCGGCAGTCAAGCAACACCGATTGGACCGGGTCTGTCTAAACTTCGTCCAGTTCGAATGAACTAACTTCTCCGTCAACCTTAAATAATACCATTCATCTTTCGATTTTGGTAGCGATCAGATATATTTGCCTTTAGATTCGATTAAACTGTGTCACGTGGCAAAGGGTGCTCACAACTTATAAGTAAATTCACACTCTCCCTGAATTGTCTCTGTTACTGATACGGAAGCGAAGCACTCTGTTTCGAGCTTTCGCTATTCGTTAAAAACAACTCACAGATGTAAATCAGTGCTCGATATACTAAACAAACGATGACAAAGCAGGTTGACAGGGGTTGGACCTATTGTGGGGGTGGAGAAAGAAGTTGAACCTCTACGGTTAGCACAGAGTCTTTCGGACCTCGAACTAGAAAGTGTGAGACACCGACTGTACCTGTGGGCTATGTGCATTTCAGTATCCCCCGTCTTCACGTCACCTTCACGTCATTCGGCACGCAACTGCCTAAGTGTGAAAAGCAATCCACTGTAAATAATTCCTGACGATTTATTTTCAACGTGAGAGTTTCATTATTGCGAGAACAGCGCAAATCGCAAGTCATTGTGTGTGACACGCCCATATCGCTCTGAACTGGAAAACTGGTTGTAGGAGTAGGTGTGAAAATTCTCAGACATGTTCTATATTCTCCAGCGTTGAATCCGATTGAAATTATATGGAGCATTAGGAAAAGTTGCATGAAAACTGAGCTCGGAAATCTAAACGCCAAGGTGATGGTGGGTGATACTGAAGGAGGCATGAACCAAGAGGATTGAAGAATGATATTTTTGGAAAGCATCGCTTGTGATGCCACGAAGGATCACTGTCAGCGTGTATCTAACCATATTCGTGTATACTTTCCAAGAACTATCGAACTGCTCGATTTTCATACATTTGATCGTTATTTTTTTATTTTAATCACTGAACTGTTTTTTTGAATGAGAGATGTAAGTCAGAAAGTACTATCTTTACTAAAGTTACTATCCCGGGTACTCGAGACATTTTGTGGAATTCAGAGTACCTTTACAATTAGAGCTGGATGGTTTTCCTTTTTACCTTTGTGGATAATTCCACATAGGAGCAGCCCCTCGGTAGGCTGTGTTCTCTGGAACACGGGCAATTAAAGGTGAATCAAGGTAGGTAGTTCACTCATTGTTAAGACCAAACGTTTGTGGAATAATCGATAACTAACTCATTTCTATCAACACCTGTCTTATTCACTCAACTGTCCAGATCGAATGGGTGCAGTCAGGATATGAAAACTTTCTTCAATGATACAATACGGATAAGAACCTGTACGATGAACCTGGGTAGCGAAGAGAGAAGCTACAGGTATTGGCACTGTGGATTGAATGCAATAGTCATTCCGGGAATGACAGGGCAGAATGTGATTTGTGTTAGCTGGTGAATGGGCTCGAACTTGATCTTACTGGTCATGAGAAATACTTTTAATTCTTTCCCGTATCCTCTTAACCTTGTTAAGTTCCTCTCAATGTCAGAAACACTTGGGCAATCGCATTTGATTACAGAAATAGATGTAATTTACTCACTAAGATATTGAGGACCTAGATTGAATCCACTCATGCAATGATTCATCCCAAAACTCAAATCTGTATGTGGTGAACGATTTATTGATCAATTTCGACATGATTCCCCTTATTACCCGATTGTCAGAGGTCAGTTACGGCCGGGTGCGTTCGTTCGCACCTTTGAAACACACCTGATCAACAACCACGGATCCAACTTTCCAGAGTGAGTCTGAGGAGGGACGAACAGCCACCCCACTTCGGCCCACGTAAACTTTCATCATAGCTCCGTAATTCACTCAAAAGTTGCTTTTGTTTGTTTACGGAGAGGTTAGTTCATTCGGACTGGACGCGGTTTATTCAGACCCGGGACAATCGGTGACGCTAGACGACCGAAACACTAGTAATCGATGGAATGCGGTTAGTTGGATTCACTTGGAGCTATAAAGGTATAGATTGGGTTCCCAACTCTCGAACAAATCATTTTTCAGGTATTTACCTAATGAACGTTTCTGATTGTACTAATCTCCATCGTTTGAAAATTAACTGCAAATAGTGCCCAAGAGTGCACACATTTTATCTTTTATTTTTTATTTTACTTCCTTTTATTGAATATGCAATGGTACAATTTTTAAGGAAGGAGGAAGCGGCCAGTCAGAGAGCTGCTATTCAACACACAATGGGGAAAATCAATCGGTGATGGTGGGATTCGAACACACATCTTAGGGGTGATAATTTGGTGGAGTTACCTCCGTGCCGCCATCTTGTTGTCGGCCTCCGACCGTTTACGTTATTCGTATTGTGTACTTTATTTTAGTTGAGTTAATCATACGAAAACTCCATATATTCGCTTTATGGTCCTTTGTATTTCATTATCACAACCGTAATACCCTCTCTCATACGAGACTAATCTGGTTTTCATTAGCCACCTAGCACAACTTTGCTGCCCACCTTTTGTTATAGGTGAACCCCAGTTCTTAAATAGCTTTGTGTATGCATCCAAATACAGTTGTATTCCACCTTATTTCCACGATTATTGCGTCATTTCTCCCTGTGCTCCTTGTCAAAATGGTCAGAGAATTTTAGGTGAGATGATTCCTTGGTTGTTCAAATACAAATCATCGTTTCACGCAGAGTACTGATCGCCTGTTATCTGGCCTCGGTGTTAAGCGTTGCATTTGTCAGTCCCTAAGCCACAGAAATGGTATGCGTGATTTATTCAACTCTGGTACACCACCAGAACAAGCAAGTTACATATAAACGGCTCGGCTAATACGGATGTATGTAACAGAATTACAAATGCATTCAGTTTTATGAGGTTTCCTGCCAGTTGTAGTTCAATGTGAATTATAAGCCGAACCTAAAAGGTTTGTGACCAGTTAATTTGTAACCTACAACGGGACATTATTTTGTGGGAAAAATTCGGTTGGATTTAACAGATAGTCTGTTCTGTCCCCCTTTATTGATATTGGGCCAAAACCAACTGATGGAATATCAATGAAGACGGCTTCTGAACTAACTTGAATTAATAATCCAACTCAGCACTTCTATGAGGTGGTTTGCAACGCGGTAACACAGTTGCCTTCGATGCGATGTATTCGGACTTCAAAACGCAGACGGGGTGGTAGACATGTATTACTAATGAGATCCAACACAAGGAAAACGCAATTCCAATGCTTTCGAGTGTTCGGTTGGCTGGAATAACGGAAATGTGCGTGAAAGTGAAGCCTTTGCAATGTACGTGTCAATCAGTCAATGTTTGCGAAAACGTCTCTGGAGACCGGATTGTCGAAGTGTAATGCATACCTGCCAAAATACTGCAGTGCAAATGCGCAAAAACGTGAACACGGATACAAGGGTAACGCGATATTCCTGAGCTTTCATTGGCACGCATACGATTCATCCATATAATAACTTTGTTACTGAGTAATTAATGGACTGCGAAGTGAGGCTCGCTGCAGAATCCCTCATGGCAATTATACCGAATGTACCTTTGTAAATAGAAATTAGATAGATGTTTATGAAAGAAATTGCAGTTGGCTGCTAAGCTTCTCAGAATTATCGTGTTGTCATCTGGACTTCGAATATATTCTTACGTTTCCGAATAATTCTTCAGGGGTCGCGAGAGCTGTGTTGCTGTGCTTTCAAAACTTTCTCAGCAAACATTTGCATATTATTCAAGTAATCCCTACATGTTACATGATTAAGAACTGTTTTATCAATTAGCCAGAGGTCAAAACACTTCCCAAGAGGATCAACTCAAATAAGTTAATCTATCGGGCAAAGGTGACATCCGTGGTTACATAGTTGTCGGCTGTTGTATTTTGAGTAGATGGACTTTACTCAACTGAATAGTTTTCATCTAATTCTATACAATGATAAACCAATCAGCTTTTGCGGGACTTTTATGTGAATAGCATGGTTTGTGTGCTCTACAACCAGCAACCGTTCGTTTCACTATTTAACTATTTGTAGGTGTAAATGGTACGTAATGTTTACCGCGCGGACGATGGTTTACACGTTCCATCCTCTAGTCGAGGTCTAATCAGCATAGGAATGAATAGTTCGTTATGGAAAGAGGTTTCGAGCATCAACAACAGCATCCTTTACACTGAAAAGTCAGAAGGCAAATTTCGTTCGTCTTTTTCAAACAATATTTAAATTTATTCCTAACAGCTTACGACTACTTAGGTGTTGTATACTGATTGACTCCAGTTTTAATTTTGGTTGTTAATAAACAATTGAAATGACAAATAAAACAGAGGATATTTGTTATTATCATCAGTGCCACTTAACAAGCACTGGTTGGTGATGAGACGTTTGAAAAGAAATAGTCAAGCTCGGCGAACAAGCGAAATAGAATTCAAGTCACCCGAGCTACGAGAACCAATTTTCAATAATTTATAAATAAATAAACATTCATTGGTACAAGAGAAAAAACTCCGAATTCGCTAATAGATATGCTTTCCTCATGAAAGAAGGCCCGTGTACAAAAAGCAGAGAGACTTTGTCCGAGCCAGTGCGTGAGTATTGACGGATAGGACTGGGAAAATCATTCCAACAAGTAATATAGCTATGATGCGAATCTCGGGTTTCACCGGCGCATCGAGCTGTGTAAGGTCATGGATGATCAATGCTTATTTGCAGACTCAGGAACCATGTCATGTACCTACCCATGTTTGATTTCAAATGAAGTTACATGGGGACTTTTGGCTGGCACATTGGAAATGATACGCGAATTAAAAAAGCTAGAATACACTGAAACGCGATTTTTGAGATTCCTCATCAGTGCACGAATCCATCGATTGCACTGATGCTCAAACATCCGACTTGACAAATAGTACGGAGGCTTTTAGATGATTTGGTCAATTGGGAGCTAATCAGCGTTTTTTTCATTTGGTCCCGTATGTAATAGTGTGTTTATTCACACCATCTGATCCAGTCTCCGTCTCTGGCCTCCCTAATCAAATGCTCTGACACGAATTTAAACCGTTAGATTAAAAAAGCCTCAAGAACATAATGGACTCACTATAAGGTGAAAATGCATGATAAGGACAGCTCGGAATTGAACAGAAATAAACCTGAGCCATTTTAAAGTCTGGCCACGTTTGAATATGTTTTTAAATTACCTTTTTCACTTATTGGGAACAGTTTATTTAACAACCCATACTGACTGCATCTTGGGCAAAATAAATATTTGCAAATTGTCAACAGGAACACATTTATAATCAGGATTAGTAACAACAGAAAGATTAAATCATCATTGGTGGACGACAAGGAACTGTAGGCATCATATTCCACTCACCGAAAATTGCTTTGCAAAAGCTCCATTGAGGTAGATCGTCAAGGTTTACGAATTCGCTCAGATCCCGTTTCCGATAAGTGCTCTCTTGCGTGACATTTCTCGTCCAGTTCTCCCGTGGCGTCGCCAATGGCATGGCTGAATTGTACGGACATAGACATCCATGCGGATAGCTAGAAAGAACGAGTGTGCGCCAGATAGATATTGGAAAAAACAATTGCATGAATAACTGCTATTGTCAAGACCGGCAAATTCACAGCAAACTGCAATGTGAATAAAAGGAGAAAATTCTTCAATTTTTAAGGTGACAAACAATACTGTCAGAGAATAAGGTTGCACAAACCAGTCCATGCATTCGCCTAGCTACTCCCCTCTCCCTTCCGGGCTTGTGCACGTCGCAATGAAGGCTTTTGTTCATACCGTGGTGGGGTCAGAAAGGAGAAACTGGCGTTGCAGGCACAACCGACAAAGAGATGCAGCGCGTGTGCAAATCAACCGTGTTTCTCACGAGCCCAACAGGTACCTGTTTTATTCAGATTTTTTCAAAAATAGGACTGTATTGTATTTAGAATGAACACCGATTTCTGATTTGTATGTCTCCTCACACCCTGGTGATTGTTTGCTCTTCTGATGCGCTGACTGGGATAGAATCGCATTCTCGGATAACGCCCGTGCTACTATGTTTTTCGGCCGAAATGCAATCCGTGATTTGAAAAAAACAACTACAGTGGGAGGAGAGGCAAAATAATCTCCTATTACGAAAACAGGTACAGTGGATTTCTGGTTATGCGTGAGACCACTATTGTCAGAAGATTCAATAAAACAAAACTGACTGACTGATTTGAACGGCTCGGGAAACAAACGTGGCCACGAGGCGAGATGGTGGTTCCGAATCAAGTAGAATATCCTAGGTCATTCAATCAATTGCATAAAATAGTTGTTTGGCACGGAAAATCCTACATATTGATTAGTGGCTTGGATAGCACAAGGTTCGCCTTGATGTGCACTACAACAACAAGCAAATCAACCACCTATCTGAATGGGAAAGGAATATCCTAGTGGTTCCTTGTTTAATTCCATAAATCACGCTACATCAGGGCTTCTGATGGAGATTGGCTGTCACTGCTCAGTTACTAATGAAAATGATTGAGAAGGACTACTGACAACGGTCTACTAGGAAGTTTCCGACAAATAACATTCCCGATATGCCGAATGCGTTAGAAATGGGCCATCGGAAGTCCAATTATTCTTCGATAGATGCAAACGGGTTACCCGGACTAGAACCATTGAAACTTTACACCAGTTCATGGAATTCAACTTGTTCGTTAAAAATGGTCGTATCTGGATAAATATCATTATGGAGAAGAATAGAATTCGCAGGTTCCAGCCGAAGGCAAGCGCAAAACGAACCGGTCTGAACACTTCCGCTTTCATGACCGGGTAACGATTACTTTACGGGAAAAACCGAACATTGACGTTGGTTTTCTGTAAGGGACTGTGCATTATGGTAGCTGGGAGCTACTTATCTTTACGTTGATTCAATAATCGAACATATGTATTGTACTTTTTCCCCACGCCTGTACCCAAAAGTACCGGAAAAAATTGATTCTCAACTCTCGGTGACGAGACACATGAATTAATTCATAGTGACAATGTATATGACAAACGGCTTGATTGAACATCCTTGATATTCTAGCCCCGTGCGTAGAGCGTACTATTCAAAGGGATTGCGGAATCCAAGAAACATCCGGTTATTTCCAGTTACGAACTTTTGAATAAAAGATGATAATGAGATGTCAACCTCACGATATTGCTCTGTGTATAAAGCGGTTATGCAGTGGTTCAAAAAATTGATGTCATAGAACCAACCCTAATTGCAACTGTCGCACTACCTGTAACAATTTGGTTGATAAGCAGTACTGGTCATAATTAAATTACTGTTAATATTAGACTCAAATTATCATCAAAGTGGATCCCCCAATGATAAAAAATACACATAGTTGCCATGTGCTTACCGGAAGCTTATCCGGATACGTTTTCTCATTTTTGAGTTCTCGTAAACGTCTCGTAGTAGTTCACTGCTTTCTTCTTGCGCGATCCACAAATTGTGAATTGCAAACTTCCCTCCAATTGCCTGATTTCATCCAACTGCCTGAGTTACTCCTATATCATACTCTGCTGTGTGTATCTATTCCGCGCTTTTGAACAAATGCATTTGCAATGGGTTTCAGCAAGTGATATTCCAGTTCGAACAGTCTTCCTAAAAGGTTTCGATCATGTACTAATCAGATCTCTGTCGTGTCATTATTTACAAACCCTTGGTGATCGATGCGCTGCAAACGGTCAACCGATAAGCCAACGGCCCTCCCTTTGACTTGCATGCGTGTCCAGCAGCTGCTGAGAAGAGAATCGATGCAAAGTGAAGAGGTGATTTGCTGTTAGCTTTACCCTGTTCACGGAGTCAGAACTATCATCGACAAGTGTCATTTTTAATCCGCTTGTTTTGTTTCACTTCGTTTCTCACACGTTCACAATAACTGGACCGAAACGATGAAAGAGTAGTTCGAAAAATTCACTGTGTAATGTGCACCGGCAACAAATGTAAGATACAGAAAGAGTTAAGTTTTGTGCCTCTTGTAATCATACAGCGGTGGTCGTAGAATTTCGGAAAGCGTACTCAAACAAAATGGAACCTATTTTTTTCGAAATCCGTGAAGATATTTGCTACCTTTTCCGGTAAAACGTACCCAAACCATGGAACCCATTTCATCAAATGACATCCGTTTTTCTCCTGGGATGCAAAGAATTGTAGCTAGCATTCTCTGTTCCTTGTACAATATCAATATATTGTTTTTCATGTCAAACCTCGAAATTGGTATAATTTTAATTTGGCTACGAGCTTACGGTTACTGGTGACATAAAACATGGAAAGAGAATGAGTTTCGCTACCTATTATTGGCTAGCAGAACCGTGGAAAATGGTGGGTACGATGAGATTCTGGATGATAGTAATATTATGCCCATAAATTTTCTTTCTCGTTGATACAATAATCGCTGACAGACCGACGTGATGCAGAGACGTTGTAAATTAAAACTTAAAGTTGTGTTTCGAAAATCATCGATTAGGTTATCTCCCAGATTAGGTTACGAATTCGCTTACACATGCAAACTACGCCTAAAGTGGAAGTGCATAAAATGATTGTGGTTTGCGGAAAAACGTGTTTACAGAACTGTGAGTCATTCGTCCGAGTACACTGATTCGCAGAAACCAGTACAAGAGAACAGTGGAGCAATGGTACTGTGGTTAGAATTGTTCGGTTTTCAAGCGATAATTTTCTGGTTTGTGTGATCAAAGTTCTAAGCCTTCTGTCCTGGCTGGTGAGATGTCGCATACCCCAATATACGAAGTGACATCTACCTTCCTATCTTTCTCTGCATACTAGAAGGTAGTTTGCACCAATGACGCTCCCCACGGAGAATTCCCTATTTCCTGCATAGAGTCGATAAACTCTGTTAGATGACCGTAGGTTGAAGATGAAACCCAGCGGTCTTACGCGTGTGCGAAGGTAAAAATAGGAGTACAATAGCAATATTGTGACACAGTAAGAATGTGAACGGTTGTTTGTGGAAATGTTCGCTCATTGGTTAAACGCTTATTTATTTTTATGTTGACTGAAGGAGATTACGAAATCATTTTCTGGAAATAAATAATCTGGTTCAGCCAAGAAAAATGCAAATCTCAGTGAGACCCGTATGCGCGCCAATTGTTTTTGATAGCAGGTATTTACCTAAACAGTAGATGACGAATTGAACGATGTGTCTGATATGTGACGTCTGAATCCACACCGGGCTGTTTGGAATGTGGCGACACCTCTCTGCTCGTCCGTTCTCGTCGGTAGCAGATCCCGTTTACTTGACGACATTTGGTACAGAACACGTTTGAATCGTATTCAGCCATTTGTTCTGCAAATAAAATAGAATAAATAACTCGGAGGGTTCAATGCCCAGTTTATGTTACAATGTGTGCAACAATAGTGATAAATTCATACAAATTGAAGCATTTCAGAATTGTCTGGATGTGTTGAGTAGAAAAGAGTATGATGACCAGGAAAGATGCACCGAAAGTTTGAGCGTTGAAGCCCTGAAATCCAGGGGTCAAACGATCGAATGGAAAATGTTGCATCTTGTCCGGATATAGTATCTGTCTATCGGTCTATCTACCTATCTATCTATCTATCTAGCTATCTATCTATCTATCTATCTATCTTTCTAGTGATATATCCATCCAAATCTATCTATCTATCTATGTATCTGAATATCTATCTAACTATCTGTCTATTTATCTATATGTCTATCTATCTATCTATCTATCTATCTGTCTATCTATCTTTCTAGTGATATATCCATCCACTATCTATCTATCTATCTATCTATCTATCTATCTATCTATCTATCTATCTATCTATCTACCTATCTTTCTATATTTTTGTGAGCATACGTCGGCTTATCAGTATTCGTTCAGTAGTTCATTCTGCTTGAGGATAGAATTCAATCAGTAGTCAATTCTGTTTAACAGTAATATACGCTTCAGTGCTGTGCTTACACGCAACGTCTTGTTTAGTCGAGAGCAGTACGGATTCACTTAATCAACAGTTCAAATGTTCTTGCTTATACGCTGATTATCATAGATGTGGTCAATTTCGCAATACATAAGCCCCAGTGATTGTTTGTTGGTAACCGGAACCACAGAACCGCTTATTTCACAGAGAGAGAGAGACAGAGGGTACGTGCACAATTACTGGGCTTGAACAGTGGATCTCATGGACTAGTTTAAGGCAGTAAAAAATAGGTTGAAGTCACTCGACCACCAATAATTTGGTGGTTTGGCTGTAGCCGAGGCGCGCGCCACCAACAACGCAGTTTTAGTTCCATGGAAACATCAATGTTTATCGTGTCCAAAAACTGACATCAGAAGACAATGGAAAGACTAGGTGAGAAATAAATTTTAATTTCCACTAACACTTCCGTCAACAGGTTCAGCATCCACATCAAATTTCAAAACAAATTCCCATCAGTCATGCAGCGTTTTTCTATGAGTTTGGAAGATGTTGCGTTTCACATTTATTGTAAATCATGGTAAACATTGTATGCTCAGAAGAATGTTAAACCTCCATTGTTCTAAAACGTGATCGTTAAACAATAACTGTGATACAATAAACTGCTACCTTCTCGAACGATATATTTCCCAGTCTGTTTCAGATATGTAGATGTAAAAGATAGCCAAGCAGATAAGAACAATCTTGTGGCTTTGCGGTAAGAGATGTGACGACCAGAGTGGGGCGAGCGGGCGATGTTATTCTGACCAGGCAATGATAATTAAGGTTAATCTAATAACCAAACACCGCCATATGGATTTTTAATCATAATTACACGGATCAGAACACCGACTTTGTTCCGCACGTCATTTCAACCAGCCTTCCATTACCCCAGATTGACATTTTTCCCAAGCAGATGTCCGTTGCAAATTTTGTTCGTGCAGATAAAGATGATAATGATGATGACCAGATGTGAGAAAATGTGTTGTTAGACCGATCCTATCTATGTTAACAGAAGAGCGGCAGTTTTATTTGAGTTCGTACACACACAACATTTGTGCGAACTTATTTCTCGGACATTCATTGCACCTTGAGTACAAGTGATCAACATGGTCCAAGTTAAAATAAATGGCCGACGATTTATTACTGAATTCTTTGCCTGTACAAAATGATTTACATCAACACTGGACTTTTCGTTAAAATCTTTATTTAACTATCTGATATTTGTATAAGTTAATTTGGATTGATCTACGCTCGATCACTCTTTTTTCGCCTCCACGTCCACGCACAATCATTTGCTTCGCTAGTCAGTCGTTTAGTGGAAAAGCAGCAGATTTGTGTTTTTTCGCTTTGTGTAACACATTGGTGTAGTATATTCGCCCACCCACCACTCATCGGTAACGTGAACTCCGGATCCCTTCCGTCGACAGTCTGTTACCAATTTGCAAACTGACGTGCATTATAGGGGTAGTAGTATTGAGCTATTTTACCCTGGTTGTCCAAATTTATTGATTCAAGTTTGCTAAAATTTCAAATTTTTAATACAAACGTTTTCATGATGAACGGCAAACAGGGAAACCCAGCTCAGCCCAGAGACTATGGGCGGCGAACCACATATGATCCCATTTGTTTCCCTTTGTCACGGAAGCACATCCAGCACCCTCGAAACATGAGGTTTGAATCTGGAACCCTCGGGAACAACGTTAGCCATTACCATTGGCCAATCATCAACATCGGTACCATCAACACTCCAGGTCACAACATGCAGAGTACGTAAACCCATCAAAACCCTTCAACTATTCATAGCTTTCAACTTCACTTTGTCACCGCAGATTAAAAAAAACGCGGCAGTTTAGATTAGGTTTCCAGATTTTGTGTATAATTTACTCAGTTTGGTGACTCAATCAGTTACATGGATCATCTTGGCAATTCACCCCGGACTATAGATGCAAACCAGGTGAATTTGTGCTGTTAGATTTAAGTTAACAAATCTTGAAAATACCGGATAGACAACGTTTTGTAACAGAGATTCTGAAATGTAAGGAATCAATGGTATATATGGGTTGCCAATAAACAAAGCCCAGCAAAGTTTGAAGGCTTTGAGATGGTCGTACACTATTGTTATTTTACAGCAGATTTGGTGGTTTGATGCCGCTGTCTGAATCTCTCTATCATCGGATATGATAAAATTCTAGTTTTATCAAGGCCATGGGGATAATTCTTCCTTTTTT
>UZAN01039395.1:152224-171450 GCA_900618425.1 Echinostoma caproni | reverse complement strand
TATTTTTTCGCCTATTCATACGTGGAACAAGCACCTTTGAGCAGGCAGCATGACTGATGCACGACCCGATCATGGAAAGCTGAGCAGTAATCGTTGCTGGTAGATTTTCCTGATAAGAATGAAAAGGTTATCGATACTTTACTCTGAAGATGAATGATAATAATAATAATAATTTGCATTTTATTGAAGAGTAGAACATTTAGACGCGGTGTAATTCTGTAATCGAATGTTGATAAGCCTATTCTTATCAGATATTCATGTGCACCCGTTGTAAACATAGGTCGCCGCAGAACTGATGGAATCCATTAACCAAGAAAGACTGGTGTTTGATTTGTTGACCGGTAACCTCAATCCTGGCTCCTGGACCCCGAATAATATATCATTCAGAAAATATCGACCTAGTAGATTCAAGAGCCACAAACTACAGAGAATACCATTTATTCAACCTTTGGAACGTATTCCAGAGCACAGATTTTCTTAGTCGCTTTTGTGTTTAAGGACAATTTCCAGCACAAGTGTATGCCGAAAGAACCATTTTTTGTTTCTATATCATGATACAAAATGCAACAAGGCGGTTCTGACCCCTTGATATTGAAATGTTCAATTGGAGGTTTATTGCGGTTTATCTGTTCCGATGATGAGCCAGTAGCCCGACGAGGAATGCAAAAGTATTGTGTTGTTTTCAGCGATTACAATTGAGAAATTGAATAGAAGGACGCGTATTGTATTCTAAAATGTAATAACATGAATTCTTCAAAACTATCTAATACTGTGATTTATTAGTGCTTTATGTGATATTACAGACGTAATAATAGAAACAGACACGTGTGAACATGAACTAAATGCGATTGACGAGGAAAATATCTTGCAAAACAGACCATGCGCTTCCAGCAGCTTTTGGCCCAGTGATTCAGACAATATTTAATGTTATATACATATATCTATAATACTTCCAATACAGTGATATACTGAAGGCTTACATTATTATTGTCACATTGATATCCATTAAAATATTGTTAGTTTTTCTTAGATCATCGTTTAAATTAGTGCTGCCGTGGTTAATAAGATAAATATTCATTTAAAAAATGAGTCCACTTCAGAAGCTTAAGCCTACAAATTATCTGTGAATATATGTGATTATAGATAGAATGAACGAAGACAATACACAAATGTGAACATTAGAATCGAGATTAGCAACCGTTCATTATCCCTTTCGAACAATCACCGTGCCCGAGTTTCTTAAACGTCCACACTCTTTCGTTTCAGAATAGAAACACTCAGGGAAGATGTGATAGTTGCGTGTAAATACAGCGTTCTGTCGGCTAATACGTGCATATGTTTGGACCTTAAAGACATGCAATTCACGATATAAATAAGCAGTTCCATGCAGAGAAGAAGTTGAATGCAATAAATGCAAAACAGCGACCATATAGGCTTATCACTCCAAAATGTCTGTATAGAAATTATATTACGATATCCGGTGCTTTATGGGCTGCAATTTTAGAAAAGGATAACCAAATTTAAAATATTTACACGATAAGCCGATCTGAAGTCACATTTGTGCACCAAACAGGAAACGCTACGTTATCATTTTAAATTCAAATAGGGTATCTTGTTGCTTCGTTATATGATTTAGTTCACTAAAAATCGAGTCAAATATGAGACGAGGAATTGCTGTTTGTGTCACGAATTTTCCAAGAACTGCATTTTTCATGTTCCCGGAAGTAAATATCTATCCAGCTCAGCGACCGGTATGGCGATCATAGACAGAGAACCATGTTGATTTGTCTCTGTGATAATTCTAAACTGGTTACATTATTCAGTCAGATTCGATTGACTGCCAATCACGCAACGCATTCCGGAAAGTTATCATTCTCCACGATAACGTTTCTTCTAATGTCGCACGCGGAGGTTGCGACGGAACTTACTCCAGGCGTTGTATCTATTGCCTCTTCAACGTCAGACAATATTTGAATTGAAAAGTAACAAATTTGATTTCCTTGGATTGCAACTAAACGGATCGAAGGCGCGGATAACTGATTTGTTTTCTCCGTGGTGACAAAAGAGGCAAACAAAGTCTCTCGAAATGGTAAGGAGCGGAAACGTGAAACAGTAACCTAACTGCCAAACTGAAGAATGCATTTGTAAAATGAAATGTTTCGTATGACAAAAAGTCTAGAACAAGCGGTATGTGTTTTAGCAATTTTCCTTGGTTTGAAGTCTTGCACTACTGCCCGAATTTGGTAGCAGGCGGAGTCGTTTGGCGTGATTTTCTATCCCAAACAACCGGCACCTCAGGTTGCTCGCAACCCCAAGTACTGGTTTCCGTGATTTAATAGTAACACATTCGGACTGTTCAGTTCAACCAGTGCTGTTCACCAAATCAGTGGCATTATAAAAGAACTACATTTAATCCTGTAAAACAGAACTAAATTATTCGGCATTGAGAGAAAAACTGTCCATATAAAGCATACAAATTTTTATGCATAATAAAATGGTATTTGTTATAAAATGTGTTTATGAATGCACATATGTGCAACTATTTATAAAATCATAACGGTAACCTGTGGTGGTCTAGAGTTGAGAGCCATATCATGACAAAATGTAGACCAACTTTGAACTTGGCATTGATTTTGATAATGTTCATACACACGTTTAAAATTTTAGGCTAGCAGCAAAAGTCTTCATGAGGTCAACCACAATTTGTTACAACCTGCATCAGCGGAGAGCCTTATTTCATCTCACAACTCCGTTCAAACTGCATGATTGCACAGAAAAAGGTTTTCTTTTTTGTTACTGTGGTCACAAACTTGAATCCGCAAAAAAGGCTGTCCACTCAATGATTCCTCCGACATCAGTTCAGTAGAGCAGAAATGACGTTTGTTGTGTGATTTAGCATGAAACAAGTTTTTGTTTCAAGGGATAAAGCTAGTCCAAACAAAGTAAAGTGGAAGACACGTTTTCTCTGAGATGCTGGCTTGAATGTTTGTTTCCCAATCCGTGTTTCAGTGAGTTGGTTTATAATTAGAATCATTGACGATGGTTGATTAGGTGATGAATTTTGTCATGTAGATAGCAAATCAAGAATGCGGTTAGACTGTAGCTAGTTTGACCCGGTTCAGTCTCCTCGTGTGTTGGTGGAAACAAACAAAAAAGGTCTGATAAGTGGGTAGCATGCTTGCGTTCCAATTGTGCGGTCCCGGGTTCGATTCTCAATTCTGTTGCAGATGAGATCCACTCCGGTTGAATTAGCTGTCCATAAGGCTGCCAGGCATTTCAGTTCATGCTTCGTTTACTCTGGACACAACAAAGATCACTAAGTTATCGAGCAAAATTCTGCATTCCAATCGTGTGTTTTCTGCTGAGTTGGATATTGACGCTGGATAAAAGATGAAGGCCAATGAACAACTTGTAATTTTTTCTCTTAATTGACTACAATTAGCAAATAAGGTTGTAACTTACAACAAAGTCGAGCAAACGTTTTGTATCCTCAATCAAAGTTACTGGTTGTGTGAGTATAAAACGGATAAATGGCTAGCTATTATTCTAAAACATTAGAAGGTACCTGTTCAGAACGTTGAGAAACAAACTGGTATTAAATTATCGGCTTCTGAATCTGTCATATTAGCAATTGGATCGAACTATTCCCATCTGTATGAAAGTATACCTTGATGTCAAAGAAATACACAGACTAGAGAAACCATTCCTTAGGAAGACTGCTACCTACAAACAAGGTTTTCGGCTATTAAATTTAAACAGTTCCTTTGCCCGTTTTGCTCGAGGTTGGCAATATGTTTACAAGCGGTTCATCGCCAGCCGAGGTGACTGACATCATCACAAGCACCGCAGATTTTGCCTCGACTGGAGATGAAACACTGACAAACAAATAAGATAAATCGGCTGACAGGCAACAACGAAACCAGTTCACCGCATTTCTATTCTTTCGTCAAGGTGCTAAGTTGTTGCTATCTGTTAACGGGATCGAGGTTATTTAGATCACTTGAAGGAAGTTGAATCTGCACAGAACATACCCACAAAAAAACCAATTCCAAGCCAACATTTTTGTCATCGTGTTCCGTAACTGTTCATTTGAACTGCGATTCGCAGAATTTTTATGAGGTACTGACGCCCATGATTTAAAAAGCAAAAATAATTAAATTGAACCAAGGGGTTAAGAACGACTCACACAAGGATACAAGAATAAACATGCACGGTGATGCCTGTGAGTTTTTGAGTAATCCAAAGCTAAGAATGGCCAATGCAAATACTCAAACAATTTGAATGGTGACCCAGAATTGTGCAAGCATTTCGAATGTCAGATGGACAGTCAGATGTTGGAATCCCAACGGAATAGGGAAAAAACTAGTTGACAAGTGTTATGCAGGTCTGAATCTAATACATCACTGTCAAAGTCTGTTTGTCAATTATTGTCAACTATTCGAAGAACAGACAATGATGAAGCCTAATTGTTTTGGTTGCAACTAAAACTACGATAGAAAAAAATGTACAGGTGTTTCATCACAGCATCAAACAGAACGAGTTCTACGCTTTTATTTGTCTCTGTTACTCCCGGAAACAAAACAACGAGAGTTTCTGAGCACTGAGATCCATACGCGCCCATGTGCAGATTTCGTGGCTTAAGTTAACGCGTTTCTGCCGAGAGTTATTCAACGTCGTTAACCTAGTCATGTTCATCTCAACTCCGCTTCCACACCTATCACATGACTGAGATATTTGATAGTCACACAACTCGTCTATTGTTCTTGAATACTCACATGTAGGGGTCCATAATAATAATGAGTCAATTCAACGGAACGTGACCAAATGAGGTTCTGTTCCCCAGTTGCGCCGGGTTACCTGATCACGAGCGTTGGTAACTCGGTGTGATATTTCGTTCCTCAGAATCTGCCATTTCCTCCCTCCTTCTTACCACACAATATCTGATGATTTGTTTTAGAGACATGTTATGTCAGTCATGGGTTTCACCACCACCACCGACACCACCACCATCACCACCACCACCACAACAACAACAACAAATTCAGCAACAAAAACAGCAAAGTTCAACAGCTAACTCCTCAGACGTCAAATTTTGTGAATTGACCTTACTTGACGGGTTTTCTTGCTTGATGACTCGATAATCACCCATTAATTTTGGTGACGTTATTCTGTAACAAAAAGTGCGTGTTTCCTTGCTGGATTAACTCTGCATCTCTAAACAACAATTACTCTCAAACTGTAATAAGGGGAATCAAATTCTATACTCCTGCACCACATGATCCTTAAAGTATACTTTTGTGACATGGCTGCATTAACGGAAAGAAAATGTAAATGAATGTAAATTCGCGTTTATCGCAGCTGTCTTGTTGTTGTAATTGAAAAAAAGGATTAAGCAATTTTTACCATGATTCTTTTAATTAATTTGAATGAGCCATCCTGCAAACTTCACGTTCGTGCACAATTCTTAGTTCTTTCAATCAACCATACACTTGGAAGCACTAGACGTGTGTTTCGCTTTTGTTAGAGCTCATCGTTAGTGCATTTCCACCGTCCCGTTAGGGTTTTTACCTCCGGACCCACTGTATAGAAGGTGCGTATTTTACCACTGTACCGAACAACTCATAACAGAGCTAAACCGAATTGCCAATTCATTTTTGTTTAAGTCTCGTCTTCCTTGCGTTCCACGCAATAGGTCCAGAGTTCAAAACTCGGACGGGATAGTGGTTATGCACTAATGATGAACACTGACGAGAACGAGATTCAAGTCAAGCGCTAACCAGAGCATGGTTCACTGAAAGTACTGAGGACTGTGTGTGACAGTGAGTCTGCAAGACGATCAGCTCAAATCAATATCAGTTATCTCATACCACTAATTACAGCTAACAATGAGTTAGATGATCACTTTTTAATTGATTATTATTGAAACTGAAAGAAATTCAAGAATTTCGGAGTGATTTGAGTCGTTTATCTCAATCAAAAAAGTGTTTATTCTTAATAATACTGATCAGAATCTTGACTGCTAAACCTACGGAGATATTATATAACAACACAACAGGAGAAACACTGACTGTCCCAAATGCAGATTGGCCTGACATTGTACGATTTTACAACTGTGTAAAGTAATCCGGTAACAGGTTAATCGAGACTAATATTAAAAACTCGTTTTTAATGACAATATATTTCATCACACTAGTTTAATACGATGCGACGGTATTTGAATCCTACTACAACCGGTTACTGTATACTTCCGATCAATTGTTTGTAGGAAATCATGATATTTGACATTAAAACGCGACTTGGCGAACTAATCACCATGATTGGATATACTATTTATTCGGACAAGAGCCAAGGTTGATTCAAAATATTCTGTAGTGATCAATTTTTAAAAACCGGTGCTCGTCTGGTAACAGGGACCTGGAAAAATCGGGTGACATCGTGCTACGAACGATTACTTCGGATCAAGTCAACTCAACTTTCATCACCCGTGGAGTAAATCAGGAGGACCAAGTACGACTAGGAAGCTACGAGATACGAAGGATAATAGATAGAATTAGTGCAACAAATTCGGATAGAGTTAGTATCTCATCAATTACCCAAAATACGAAACTGATTAGCCAATAAATAACGCGAATCGATAAGGAGACAAAAAGGTTTTTTCCCCTGAAAGTTTCCATGCGTCACGTGCTCAGTGATCAGTTATATACGAGAAACTATGAAAGAGCTAGTCCCGGGAATTACCTTTGAGTGCATTGAACATTCAGCGACATATCGCAGATACCGAAATTTTTAGTAGACTTCCGACACTAATATGAAAATCATCACTTGTACTTACATTGTACTTACATCAGTTATGAATAGCGATTCTAGTGGAAGAACGGATCAGTCCTTAGGACGACAACCCGAAAAACAACAACAAAAGAAACACGCAAAAGATAACAACTCACATGTTTTGCAAGTGATCCCGTAACTTTCCTGGATGGATACATATCCTGGTTTGCAGAAGCACTCGTTTTTCTCCGTCGAGCACATACTGTTGGCCACACGTCGCGTGCAAAACGAATCGCCTTCGTGTAAACACGGACCTGATGAAACAACATGAAATTGATCAGCCCGCGTGAATGATATGGCTATCCAGTGTGAGAAATAGAGGTAGAAAATCATAGCAGGCACATGCCACCGATCTATTTCCTGTGTACTCTGTCCGACCCTAGGGATACGCATTTGTGATGATGCTGATGCTGATTATTGTTGTTACTTTAATGCAGTGTGACTGTTTCAGTGGCTACACGACATGAATGGATGAGATGTGTAAATTATCGGATTGACCCAATGTGAATACACACAGTACAATGGGAGCAATGTGTTTTCGTGAGAATGTTGAAGAGTTAGTTAAGTCTCTGAGGTGATAAATGTCTAAGTTTGTTCAAATCTTCCGCTCGCTCGGACTACATGTGTGTATGTAAGTGTGTGTGACTGCACGCCTGTGTGGTGCGCGCATGCGTGCGTGCGTGCGTGCGGTCGGGCTGGCGGGCGGGCGGTCGGACGTTCGGTTACGATACACAAACACCTGGCATCCCATTCCCCAATGGCAGTACATTTATCAGTGGAATTTGATGGACCAATGAAAATGATTTATTTATTGTCCTTGGTTCATTTCAGCATGAAGTTAGATGGGTGGTGTGTGGGGGTGGTTGAATGGATGGGAGGAGATGTCCTGGAAGCCGATTTTGTCTGTCTCATACCATGCTGGTGGAGAGTTATTTTTTGTTCTTGTTGTTTGAAGATAAGTTGAGTCGTATCGTTCCGAATTGATTGCAGAAGAAAAAGCGCTTCATCCCAAATTGATGACAGTTGCTCTCTGTCCGATTCGCTTTCTCGATCATTTTAAATGTTAAATAATACAACATAGGATTCGTATCCCAAACGAAATGATCATTAGATGCCTTTCCTCAAAGGTGAATTAGAAACAAACCACGTGTTGAGCAGTAGTCTGAAAATCACGCGGTCTGTCGTAACCGATCACATACAGACTGATGCTTTATAAACAACCACGCTAGCAACCAAACAAACATCCTCCACGATGCATACACACACAGAGGAGGATAAAGTGCCCTTCATGGGACGAGGATCGTTCAGCGATACTTTGGCAATTCTAAATTATGGCTCAAGAGGAAACACACTGTCCACCTGCGCCACGAAGCTAATTTGATCAACTCTGAAAGAATGAAGCACTCACAATTCTTCTTAGCCACAGCAGGACAGAGCTATCGCACTGTTACAAGGGGATCACCAATCGAACTAGGCCACGGAGTAGTCAGCGGATAAGGCGGGGAGGGGATTGATTCGAAGTGAGATCTGGTTGTTGCAGCTGGGTTGGACAATCAATTGATTTAGTTTCGTTTAACACGGAATAAAATGTGCACAATTAAACCCGTTATAGTGTTTGTTTCCTTTCGGCGAAATGTAAACTGAGACACTTGTTTAGTGTGTTTTATTTTGCCCTTGATCCAAACAAACAATTCGAAGAATATTCGCACACGCACGAGGAGATGAGACGAGTCAGTTGAAGCTAACCTGTAACACGATCTTGGTTGTTCACATTTTTAATGCGGGAGAGGGGAGGCGGGGGNGGGGTGGGGACGGGTTCGTTCTCAACAGCACTTTACTGGGTGAAATGGTGAGAAAATTTGACGAACTCTCTATCTATCGCATTGGATAGATGCATTTACGCACCATGCTCCCGGTTGTTCAGCAATGCCAACCACATGACACAATTTTGCAAGCTTCATTCCAGAGCAAATTGGCGTGTGGATTATGAGGGTGTTTCTTCTGTATTTTTTGCTTGCTCTCAATCAGAATTAAATCAGAAAGTGCTCCTGATTGAAGAAATCTGCAATTATTATTTAGGGAGTCAGAGGGATGAATGATTTTCTGTTTTTTTCGGACACCATTCTATTGACCATGATTTGCTTTTACCAATTCGAATCAATATATTTGAGCGTCGTCGCCATCTATATTGTACTTAGACTGCGTTAACTTCCGTTTCCTTACAAATGTGTTTTCTTTCGCAACCTTCTTGTGTTCTGCTTATTGCAAAAGCGACACTCTAGAGGCTATCCGGTTGCTCAGATCAATGAAAACAAACCTAACGAGCCGGTTTCTTATTTCCTAATAGATTACTTGAACATAGGAAATACATTTTGATTTAAAAAACAGCACAGGCAAGGTGGATACATATGTATATCATTTTGAAAATCATGTAAAAATATTAAGCGCCAAACACATTTTAAGTATGGACAAGTATTGTATGTTTGTTTTCAGCTCAATAGACCAGAAAGCATAGAACCTGCAGGAGTCCTTGAATATTTTTATGCCATCAATGGAGAAATATTTCTAACAGATAATGAAAACGAATCGATGGATAAAATATAACGCTCAGGGTGTTGCAAATAAGGGTTACAACAGAGGATCAATGAATTTATTCACACTCTTTAGGCGGATGACGCCGTTCTATGTCAGAAAGTTTCACCTCCTTCAGAATTTGAGTATCTCACCGAAAATCGACCCCAAATCTAAGAGTTTTCCAAACATCCGGTCTTAGTCTTAATAAATTCAACTGCCTAGAGTAAATCTGCAGTTTACCCTTCTCCGTTTCCAATGGACTCTGCTACCCCCAATTTTATACCTCTGTCCAGAATGACCTCAATGAGGTAACTTAGCGTCGCCATCGACGGTAATTCTCGCTGATTTGTACATTTACAACTCTATGTAAAAAGGTAGAGATCTCTCTTCTCAGTGATACAAACTCCGAATGCCGCAGTCATTCTTATCATCTTGCGTTCACTAATGCGATATACCAATTCTACTGTATTGGTCCCTTGTAGTGTTTCTGGTTGGTTTTTCCAAACAAGACTTCAAAACCATTCGTTATGGTTCAATAATCTCAGTCGATCCATTAATGACAGTACTCAATAATGGTCACACAAACTGCTGTGGTACGTTTGTCACCTTTTCATCCACTGCATTTCCATCTATCATCTTGTCATTCCTACTTGCTCCTTTTTTCGACACTTACCCTGACGTACTGACATTTATGAGAACACCAGTGTAACCCACCTGGCCCGACTCCTAACGAAAATAGGTGGCAAGTGAATTTCGTCAGAATTTCTGTACATGAAACAGACGTCTGCAGCATTCTTCACAGCGCACGTTATATGAAAGTGTATATGTTGTTCCGAATAATGACTAGTTTAACTTTTTATCTGAAATGTCCTATCATATAAGCTTAGATAAGTTACACGAATAAAAATAAAATGTGCAATAAGATGTGTAATACAAATGGAAGTTAGATGCATAGTTTGCCACCCGAGAATTCAAAAGTCTACTCCCCGTAGATAGCGATTTATCCCGGAACATGGTTAGTTCTCACTTAGAAGGATTTGATTGGGCGGACAGAGTGAAACGAACTATTGTTGCAAATATTTATTTTTTGGTGCTCATGATATACTTTATGAGAAATAGCTCAGTGGATATCCGTATCGATCGAGTGCATGCATTACAAGCGAATCACTATACCTCAGATGGTATTTAGGGCAACGAATCAACCTGTGAACGACGATAATACAGATACTCGATCGATGCACTGAACTCCTTATGCTGTTTTAATATATTAATGATAACGGTTAAAATCAGACTGAATAAAATCGGTCACTAACGCTCATGATTCCATTTTCCTGATGATGGACTAAAAGCTTGCGATACAATTGGCAGAACACCGAGTCTTGTCCCTGGCTATAATCTAATCATTGAAGGTTGGTCCCAGTCTAGTGAGGATAGATGCACCCAAAGTCAAAGTTTTATGATTGGATATACAAGCTCATACTTTTCTTGCCCCCATAATGTATATACATATTTGGGTCGCTCATCGGTGAAAAAATCCATTGTCACATAGAATTACAGGTAGAAGATAACAGATCATGTACTCTTCAACGAATTTGGGTTAGTTTTTATTTGTGTGAGAATGTGAGTCCCCAATAGAAAGATTCAATACTTGGTTTACATACGACGTGAAATGGAACGGTGTTCCAAGCTTTGAGTACTTTGACCACGAAAAATTGGCGCTGGCATTCCAGTCGACACTTTGGTATCAGAATCTTGAAACCGGGTCCTCTAAGATGTTTATTGTTCGACAACGTGATCGGCCACCGAGATGTGTGGTTTGGGTTCTGCACTGTTTGATACGTCAAAATCCAGGCCCCCCGAATTCGACAGTACTGGTGAGATTATAGTCCCAATGATCGTAATTTCTCCTCATAGATGAGGTAACACGATCCCTAGACCATTTTGGTGGTCGTCCTTTGTGGACGCTTTAGCATCGTGCGATCACGCTGCAACCATTGACTCCAAGCTTGGTTGGCACACTCTGTGTGCAGTCGAATGTACACTGATAGCAGACGTGGGAACAGTGCTGATTCAAACCTACCAAAGACTTACCTAAGCAAGCCAACATACTGCGAAGCAGCGGACGAAGTATTAATGCAATTATTCGAGCAGCTTAATTCCTCTTGAACAATTATAACTAAATCCATTTACTTGAGGTATTTGGTAGCTTCTGATTCCCGGGGAAATACGAGAATATTCTCTTGTGGTTTAGGGATAGGGCTTTGCATTAAGAAGCATTGAATTCAATGTCATTCTCACTGAACTGTACTACGCTTGACATCACGCCTCGTGTATTATACATTGGGGACGTCGGTTAAACAATTATATGGAAAAAATTCACCATCTGCTCGTTTCAGAAGAATGACATCAGTCACGTGCTCATATACACCTGAGGAATCTTGATCAAACCATTCAAGCAACCGTATGAGAGATCTGCTACTAACAAATATTTAAGTAGCCAAAGGACAACCGTGAAAGTTTTCTAAATATATGCATTTCTCCGAACAGGAATACGGGTTTTTGGTGAATTTGCAAACAGCATCTTACTGTTGTGTAATTATTAGGAGAATGATCTAAAGTACGTCTAAGGGACCGGCACGGCTTCTGTGTTACACATTACGTACTTGATTTTTAGTTTTTTTGTCAAACCCAATATTTGTCCAAGAGTGAAACAAATCACCCAAATTTGATTGAAAAACCGAAGCTCTTCAACGCAGTTAATAGCGCAATGTAAATGGTCAACTGTTAACCAATCCACTGCGCTCATCAGCGAAATTTCTTAAAGTTGCAATTCTAATGATGCCAATCAGAAACTGCATGGTGCATACTTCAAAAAAACATTTTTTTGATAGCTTGTAACATTTTGGCTGAGGATTGATTGACTTACCGGATGTAGCATTTGTTTAGATTTAATAACTAAAAAATGAATGCTTTTTTCTTACTCTTTTATTTATTGAATACGCAAATGTGCATTCAGGAAGGAGAACCGCGGTCATACAAAGGCTGCCTGAGGAGACAGGTGGCGGTGGAGCAGTTTGAACCCCAGACTCACAGATCATAAGTTGGTGACGTAACCACTTGGCCATCACAGGATTTTTACAGAATTTTCTAAAACATTTAATCTATATGTTCCGGAAAGTAAAATTTTGATATGCTTGGTTTTACTGTGTTATTGAAAATAATAAATTTCTAGTTGTTTCTCAAATCCCTAACCAATGCCGTGTTAAGATTATTCGAAGTAGGATAGAAAAATTTCAGTGTTCTACTAAATATTTGGTAAAGTATAACGCTTGTATATTCGGTAGATAGTAAAATTTTCGATTTATTCTGTATATATTTCTGGAAATATAATGCGTGTGTTTCCGTAAACCACTATAGCAATGATACTGATTAATTTGAATGTTTATCAAGGCGATTTTTCCAAATAACTTAACAGTGAGGGTAAAACTAGGCTGTATGTAAAGCCTTTTCGATCTTTTGGATCATTTCAGCAAGAATATACAACGTAGCCAACTGCCACGTGAATTGAGATTATATTCACACCTGCACCAATCTATTTACCGGAACGGTAAGTGGTCATCGGACAGCTTAACCAACCAAGGAGGATTTTTCCGAACATGGTAACTGATTCACTGAGCCACTGATTTACCAAATGTTTTATATCATCAAAGAAACCTGGATTCAGGATATAAGCCTGTCAAATTTGAGCACTGAAGTGAATCCGCAGCTGTTTGGACTAGGGGTTTGATGTACAATAAATTAATTCTGCAAAAGGGAACAATTTCAGTGTTTCATTTATTGGTAGCAGCTAGCAGGATAGGAGTGTTCGTGGATTTTGATGGACTCCATCGGATGATGATTTTCGAAAGTTCTTGGTTATGCAGGTAACTTAACATTGGAAGTTGCGTCATATTTGCTCATTGCACACAAAATTAATTGGCTACCAAGTGGAAGATCTTGTGCAAAATGTGCTGTTTCTTGACCAATTGTGGAGCAGATATATGGTGCTCTTATTTACCAGTGACATTTAAACATCACACCAAATAAAATATCTTACTATATCACACACCTGAAAGGTCACAAATTCCAATATCTTAAAAGTTTTTCAAAACCCCAAACCAGTCTTGTGCGTAATAACGTGCAATGTTGCACCTTTCACTATGTTGCGTTTCCTGATCCACTT
The DNA here is from genome assembly GCA_900618425.1 of Echinostoma caproni. Classification (NCBI taxonomy): domain Eukaryota; kingdom Metazoa; phylum Platyhelminthes; class Trematoda; order Plagiorchiida; family Echinostomatidae; genus Echinostoma; species Echinostoma caproni. Next base: position 157,826 of record UZAN01039395.1, on the reverse strand, counting down.
ACTTCATTGTTGACCAGTGTTCGAGACTGCAATTGACCAAAAAGCTTGCTGTGTCACATTCAGCCGCGGGCATTTAGGTTGGTGTGACACGAGCATGACACTGTTTACAGATTGAATAATCCTAACGAGGAAGACACATTGATGCCAATAATAGAAGACAGTGTCCGGTGACTTCAAAATGTGCTAGCACGCTGGTGTATATCAGGTAAGTTAAGGGACTTTATGGAGTGTGTTTAATTTTTTTCGGTCACGAACTTATCATTCGAAAATATGTTGTTATTGAATTTGATTACTCATGAGTAACGTCAAACATAGGAGGAAAGTCGATGAAATTGGCAGATGGGTATCTGTCCCGCATTCGGACTTTAATTAAACTCATAGTGTGATTTTTTTAGTTTGCATTTTGATCTGTTATTTCTTATGACTGCCTTTAACACGGAAAAATATTTCGGTCAACTGACTATCTTTGTAGTTGCTTTAAAACCCACTTGTCAGTTAACGGAATACAGTTGGTGATCGATGTGGTCATCCTAAAGTTTGTGGTGGAATTTTTTTAAAAATATTTATATATACATAAGAAAATTCTTCACAAGCGATCGCATTTTATTGTCTAGGTTCACTGAGAAGCGTGGTACTTTATGAAGGATCGGTAGTGGTAACTTTCACATGCGCCCCGAATTTCTGTTCTCGAATCACCAAATTACCAGGTAGCTTTTAACTGGCCACGTCTTATACTTGAAAAGTCGTCACCTAAAACTAATGTTTCTCCACAGATGTATTATCTATTTTATCTTTTCATGTTTGGCAATACCTATTGGAATAACCGTCTGGAAAGTGGCAGAAAATAGCAGGTGATGAAGGTCAACCTGGTTGAGTACTGACATCTGGAGAGCTGTTACTAGTTCATTTGTCTCACATCTAGCAGATAAATATGATCTTCACGGTACTATCAAACGAATTGTAAGCTCTTTACCAGCGTTTGCTTTTGCAGTAACAAGGGAGGCGAGCACTTAATGAAAGAGATTATTTACTCTTTTGTTATGGTTTATTAGGACCTATACCTGATAAAGTACAAGATATGATCGTTATTTCTGGCGAAACTCAATGGTATAACTCAGAATACGAGCACGGTAGATGGTATATCTACTCTGAAAACTGCCGCAAAACGCAATATCAACAAAAAGTGCTAAATAATTTCTCCTTTTTATTTTGAACTACAGTCAACATCGCACTGACAGACTAGCGACAGCTTTGTTTGATTGCATAAGACAATTATCCTGTTCAGGCATACACTGTGCCACTCCGTCATAAATCGTTTATGAAGTTTAAATGCGACGGAAATCCTTTGATGACCACCAAAGAGCAGTGTCCGGTTGCTTCATCGTTTTTCGGACTCGTCGATAGTGCGTTTTGTTTGGCCCCTGTTAGTACCTGATGGCTATAAAAAATGGCATCGTTCTATCTATAACCTCGCAATCTAGATTGCTCAAACCTTTCAGTCGAAATGTGATGACCGTCGGCACAGTGATAAGGCTGCCCACTCCATACATCACGGTCGATAGTTCAAATCTTGACATGGACAATGTAAGTTAGCACTTCCGACGAGTCCCGAACATGACTAAATTGCTGTGTGGTAATCTGTAGCGGTCATCAAAAGCATTTTCATCGTATGTAAATGTATTTAACTGATGGTTAATTAAAAGTCACCCGAGGAGTGTAAACCACACTCAAGATCATCAGCACTCCTTTGTACCTGTGAAAAACCAGATGGGTTATTACAAACATCCGTTATGACTATAACTTGTATAATGATGGATGGAGGAATCAATGGCTTTGCGATTTTTAATATCACTGTATTTTACAATATACCTGTGAAAATCGGAGTTGGTCCCGAGCCTACCCAGACTCTGGTGGACAAACGCATAATTTTTCTCAAAACCAAACGACCAAGGTAACATGAATTGCCGATTTTAGAAATGGTAAACACCAATCAAATATTAGGGTGATAAATATTTTGGTGCATTCTGTTATCTGCTACAGAGAAAAAGAAAAGCGACAAGATGTCTTTTCAAAGCGGTCACTTACAATTAACAAAGATGAATGTCTTTCCGTTTGTTTCACAATGTTACTTCTGTCCAGGGCATATGCTTTACCGAATGTGACAACTTCACTCGCTAGTACGAGACGGTAGGCTATCACGCACCGATGATTAATTGCCGAGCCTGCTGTGCGTGTGATGGGGTATGGAGCTGTTGTTGTAGTCTAAAGGTGACACCTGCGAAACCTACACAGTCAGGTAAAAGTACTTTGTTTGACTAACGAAGTTCAGGTCACATTGCATCAATATTTGTATAAGATGGCATTTTGTCCGTTGCGGTCATTTCTAAACCGGCCACAACTCAGTTAGACGACTGCACACTTCTACAGGTCAAGTGGGTATATGAATACACTTAACGTTAATGCACAAACACAGTTGAAAAATCCGCTCAGAATAGACAGGAAATTAGAGCAGGAGGATCTGCATCTTAAACTACACGTTTATCATATATAACTGGAACAACTTGGGGAACTCTCACTAACGTCACAATTCATAAAACTTTCAATAATTCCAAATCATTTGACAAAGTTTAATTCATATAATGCATTCTATAAACAGATATATTTCAAGAAGTCAATTTGGTAAACGAGCTCGTTTTCGGTGCCTCATTTACTAGCCAAATACAGCACTCTTTTATAGGTCACAAAATCACATAATTTAATGGAAATAGATTAAGGGTAAATAATGTTAATGTTTGTGTGCGTATGTCTGGATACTATGGATAATATAGTAAGGGTTGTATGAGAGAGGGTAGTACACAAATTATCGCAGTTTTGTACGCCTATAGCGAAAGAAGGCATTGATTTGATGTGTGCTGAACAGGACAAGGCGAATACGCTCGCCTGATTCATGCGAGGAAGAGCTGAGGAAAATTAGGACTTTCATAGACGATGGATATCCGGATAAGATCATTCAATCACAAAAGTGCAACCTGAGATAACGGCTAAGAAGAAACCAGTTTACGTGTCCATTCCATTAAAAGGTGGCACATTATCTGACTGCTGTCAGAAATACATACTATGCCGCTGAATTACGTATCATTTACACTTCCAAACAAGTTCTCTCATTGCAGATTAAAGATATGCTATCGGTGGAAATGACCTCATTCTGCATTTACCATCTCGTGTATTCCAGTGGAACATTGGTCATACCACCCTCTGCTTGGCCGAACGCATTTGAAAACACCACCCCTGGCTGGCTTAGTCGCCGATTGACGAGACCCGGGGGGACGGCGATCACGGCTCATTTGGTCGAAACCGAGCATCGTGTCAAAATGAGTAAAACGGTCAGGCCCATCTACAAGATCACCGGTGTGAGATTGAAACAGTTCAAGCATCGCTTACTGTAAACGACCGAAGCGATCGCGATTCGGTTGAACAACAACCTCTCTTTGTACGTTCGAAAACAGTCTGTTAGAGCTCTGGATTTACCATGACCAGCCCCAAACGCTAGAGTGACATAATACCAGTTATCAAATGAGTATCAAATCTGTTATTTATTTGGTCAATTCAACAGTACAAATGACATTTGCAGAATGATTTGAACTCGCGCAGACCCCTTATTGTATCCATAGTACTCATACACATGCATACAAACACAGATATTATTTATGCTTATTTCCATTAAATTATGTGATTTTGTGACCTATAAAAGTGTGCTGCATTTGGCTAGTTAATGAGGCACCGAAAACAAGCTTATTTGCCAAATTGACTTCTCTATGCAATCCACATGTATGTTCTGGTATCTTGGACATATTTTAGCTAACTTCTACGAATAATCACAACAATTTTCACTCTGGTTAACGAAAACTCCGTATGTCCCTAATAAAGAAACATTCTTTGGAATCCCCTTTAAGAGTGACTCACACAGAGGGAGTAACTGTGAGCGATCAAACGTAGACCAGTATTCTCTCTTTTAGGTGCATCTTTGGCGCATGTTACATAAGTCGTGCGGTTAGGAGTTTGTCTCAAAGCGTTAGGGAGCGTCAACCGCAATGGACGGGTCATGGAAAATCCGGTGCGATCAACGGTAATCTGATCGACATCGGAATCAAGACTGAACCGGAGAAAGCTTTCCATATTATTTATCGCGTCAGACTCAATCGATCGACGGCGGCCAGACGTTTGAACACCAGACATGGACGAGGCGATCGGCATTGGCTTACTAGCCTTAACCTATGTGCTCAAAAGAGTTTGGTTCAAGCGTTTCAACTGCCTTAGCCTGGTGTGAAAACCCAAACAGAAGATGAATTGGCACTTTACCCACACAAGCGTACACATGCTTCCTGCCTTCGATTACTGGCTTTAAATTGAGCCGATGACTGTCATCATATAAGCATCTTTTAAAGTGTATTATATGTAAGAAGATGATTAAGAACATTCCAAAACAATTATTCGCTCACCGACCGGTTTTCTCAAAACCAAACATAAGTGTTGAAGAGTTCATATTAGAACGGAAAAACATGCAAGATGAAAGAATGTCAAACAATTGGTAGCATTAATCACTTGGTCACAAATCTCACGTAACTACAAGCCCATGATAAATCATGAACCAAAACCTTATCCCTTTTTTGACGGGTTTATGACAAATACATACCGTACTGACCATTTCACTTCGCAAAACGACTTTCCCAAGAGTGAAAAAATACTGCTCGGCAAACTAAGATGAACTGCATTATCAGATGAAGGTGTTCCTCATGGGTAAATGCGGACAAGAGATGATAGACGAGAGACATTAAAGGTTCACACAAACCATCAAAGTCAAACTCGGTGTGGTTGTTTAGCAGTTTACATCCAATGGTCATAAGTTATTGTTGGGATGCTGCAACAGCAAGTTGAATAGGAGGCTAATAGGCCCATAGCGTTAGGGGATATGTTAGATTCTGCATTTATTTTACATTATTGTCGGTCGAGCTTGATGGAATACCTAAGTAGTATTTTATGCAAAGGTGCAGAATTTAAACTAATCCCAGGTGACCGCTAATTGAAGATAAACGCCAACAGGAAAACCTTGAAAATCAAACTTCAAACAATTTTGGTCTAGAACGAGTGGCTATGAGGGAAACAAATACCGTCTTTTGTAGACGGTGGCAGTTTGGTCGAAGCTTTCCTAAACCCTGCAATTCTCCCTACACCAGTGGATTTAGTTTTCACCATTTTAGAATCTTTCATATTTGCTGCTGTCTCTTAGAACCACCTGCGGTCGGTTTATCATTTACTCTGGTGTACAGTTTTGGGATTCCAGCAGTTTAGTTTGTTTTTCTTTGAGAAATGTGTTCTAAAATAGATTGGAAACAGATTATTTTATTGCGAATAATTTGCATATCTTACATATTAAACTATTTGATCAAAAATGGGACTGTTACTCCGTGCCCTTCGAGATTCCTCCATTTTCCGTCGTGGACCGAGTCAATACAATCGAACTCGCATAGTCGCGTGTTTTACATTTTGTACATCATTGTAACACAAACGGGGACGGAAAAACAAGACAACAAACGACCAGCAC
>UZAN01039395.1:134250-146429 GCA_900618425.1 Echinostoma caproni | reverse complement strand
ACACGATCCCGAGCCGGGGGTAACACGGTTACATAGTAGCTCGTCGCACTCGGAAAAACAGTCGAATGGCACGAACAAGTGTGCTCCAATTGCCTACATGACGTTTCATTATCTGATTTATTTGCTCAATTCTGATTTTGATTCTAGCCTCCCAAAACCGTTATTGATTGAAAAATGCTCATTAGCAAAGCTGTGTGGATTGGTCATTCGGAATCTGCTGTATTTTCTCTGCCATCGCAATTCGAAAATGATACGTAAATACGAAATAATTTTCTTCTTTCTGCAGTTTGAAAAGTATGTGTGTAGGTCTCGTTTCTGTTGTTTAAAATGCTACTCGTATGCGTGACTTTTCTGTGAATTCCGGAAGAAATAATTGCTATTGTATATCCAAATACGTGATGCAATGAACACATGGATCGTGAACACTTTTGAGGGTCTCGTTGACTGGTTGATATTTGGGCATGAAACCCAAAGTCATGCTCATGCGCAAAGCAACTCTGTTTTACTTTGTAATTAGGTCATTATCACCGTGGTCACCGAGGTAACGGATCCACTTTAGTTGAGGGTAAACTTTATTCCCGTGTTAAACTTTTTACGATAATTTGCTCTATTCGCTCATTCCCTAGAAGAAACAAACATATTATCTGCGTTTTAATTGAAAGAGTGTCAATTGTCACATAGCTGTATGCGGTTCATAATAAAGATACCTATGTTTCCCTTCCAAGAACCAAACAGCTCCCGAAAACGAATACAATGTAATATCTAGTTGTTTGCGCACCATAGTTAGAAGGGTTCTAACAAATTATCCGGGGCAATGCTAGCATTCACACTGTGCAAACTTTGCGGGTTGTTTGAAGAATGCATCATATAATTTTAATTTGTTTCAGTACTTGTGCATTCAATCAACCCAGAAAAAAGAAAACAAATGAACCCGTGTCACAATACGAGCAACAGAACACAATCACTTTGAATTCGTCCGAAAATGTGCCGATGCGCTAAGCGGAGTGCGCTCAATGTTAGAGCTTTTCTTTTCATAGGATAACTACCGAACGGAAGCAATTTTACAATGATGAATGAACATTGATCGTCTGGTACGTCGGTCATTTCCTGCTGCTTTCCGCTACGTACAGAACGACCATCATATACATGGAATGCTTGTCTCTCAGACCGGTAGGCAAACTTTCCCTATTTGGTGAGCATATCACAGCATCAGGCCGACCGGCCACAAGTGTCCCGCTTTACAGTCACATGTACAATACAGAAACAAGCAGAAAGATTGTATTTTTTTGAAGTGCGGTACGCAATCGATTTCGGTGACCGGTTTGAGCAAAATGATATGCAACATCATAGTCGTATGTTTATTTGTATCTAGGAAAACTGCTTACAGCACCCTGATTAGCAGTCAAGATAATTATGTTCCACAGAAAGACATGAACAGTCTATATACACTGTTGGTACTATGCATTTAGTATGCAACAATTCCAATACTTGCAGAAACAGTCGTTTTATTTGATTTTATTGTGATCAAATTAGTGCATTTTAATAGAAATCAGATATTTTTAATAGAATGGCAGTTCGTTTGGTTACCAGTTATTTGGTCAAATTTCGGCGAAAGATTAGGGTCCTATAGCATGTTAGTTAAGATTTTCCAGACCAGAAAACCTCACCTAATCAAGTGATATTTGATTGTTTGCTCAACATAGGCAAAAGTGACCAACATGGTCGTGATAACTTGAAAAAAAACGAATGACTGCGTTAATAGATGTACAATCAGAACAAAATCATTATTTTTAGATGAATCTTAATTATTTCGGGATATGTAGAACCGTTTTGCTAATGTTTAGACTGTTCCTCGTTTAGCAATGAATCAACTGTTTTACTGTGACTATAACAACATTTTGAAGGGTTCACGTTTCTTCACGTGATCTTTGCTCAGTATGATCTATTATTCAGTCACATTGGGTGATGAATTATGCAGACAAGATGACGATTCATTATACTGATTAGCTGTCACAAGACAAATGAAATACGGCTGTCGTAGCTTTAAAACCGGAAATTGTCTAGGTACACGTAAACTTTGATTGCGTCCCAGGACTCTCTCAGGTGAAGACTGCCGAACTGAGAACCAGTGAGAAAGCGATGTTCTGGTTGGTTTCGAGTTGCGAATGCCATTCTGATGTGAGTTATAAAATAACGCATGTTAAAATTTTTGAGGTACACCAACTTGAAAATACGTTCGTTATTCTTATCACTTTCCATCAACCGATTGCCAAATGTCTACATGTCACGTTGACGTTTAGTAGGCAGAATCGCATTTTTAGGGTGTGATCAACTGTGACAACCTGTGCTGAAAAGCTGAATGGCTCAGTCAGGTAAGTGAACTATTCCAACACACAAGTTTGATAAAACCGTGCTTTCACGAACATGGAAACGAGCAACAATTTTGATTATACACAAAGATGGCTTTCATAGTGCCCCAGTTACCTACCGCCCCGTTACTCTCCTCTCCGTATCATGCAAAGCCGTGGAATCCATTGCTACAGACTATGCGATTAGTCACTTTGAAACATCCCCTGTTCAACATGGGTTTCTTCGCAGGCGATCGTGTACCCCTAACCTGCTTCTGTCCCGAGACAAAGGGGAAAATACATTGATCATGGTGATGCAGTAGACCTACTGTATATAGATTTCTCTAAGCATTCAACCGGGTGAACCAGAAAATACAGCTGACAAAAGCTCGGCGAACAGGCGAAATGGAATAATTATGAAATTCGGGGATCTGCACTGTGCTGAATAGAACGATTTCTTTGACAATGCACAATAATAGTTCAAGCTTATGATCTCCTGACCCAATCAGCGTAGCTCGATTATATCTATAAAGACCCGCCTTCCACCTGTTCTAGTTTTCATAAACTATCGAAGGGACATACTGGGACTACAAATGTTAATGTTTGCATGCGATACATATACATGAAAAACTGTGAGAACATATGAGAACTCACTGGCACTTCAGGGAACACGCAATACTGCTTATCCATGGTCGATCGAAAATGACATCGAATTCAAAGCATGAAAATTTACGGCCGCATCTCTCCGGCACAAAACTGGGTTTCTGCACTTCCTGGGATATTCACAACTTGTGTAAGGTGCGAATGAAAAGGATTTCAGTTTTATTATTCTTCAAACTGCTCAAGGTCGTCGTCCACCGCTAGAAAACATGTTGGTCTGTTAAAGCAAATATTTGGTAAATTCGAACCAATACTAATCCCACGTTTGTTATCAGTCTACATTAGACGTTTAGAGTATGCCACTTAAGCGTGGAGTCCATAGCTACAACGCAGTCGTATGGTTCTGGAACGTCCACAAAGAATGCTCACCAAAACGTTTGAGGAAGTGTATTCCAAGAGTCATGTGGAAATGCTGGAATCATTGGGGTTGCACTCCACACATTATCGCAAAAGTCTAGTGGAGTTGATTTTGGTGTATCAAATGATGCGTAAAACCAATCTTGTCCTCAATTACTCACATTGTCGTATAACACTCACGTGAAGGGGAACTCATTCAAATAAGTGCTCCAAAAATGTCGACTAGAATGCCGGCGTCATTCATTTCCCTCAGAAGGTAAACTATTTGGAGATCTCCATCAGAGCACATCCTTTTGCGCACAAAATTGATTGTTTTGAGCCCAAACTCGATGAAACTTTATAGAATCTTAAATTTTGTTATCCAAAACACATCCATCAAATAAACAAACATTGTGGAGTTGCTTACATTTCTATGAACCCGAAATCAATCCATTTGCGCTCAACCCTATGAGACCAGAAAAGCAACTGTTTTTCAATACTTCCCATAACTAAAATATGACTTTAACTTTGAGGAAAAATAAATTTTTCACTTTCTCCTCATGCTATACCGTCGATTCGTGAATTCAAAGAAAGCCTCGGATACGATTTTGAAAGCTAGTGCATGTTGGAGTAAAAGAGGCGTTCAAAAATTCGGGTCAGGCCTGATTTGCTAATTAGTTCAAAAAACTGTTTTTTGTCATAGATTCTGGTCATTGAACTACAAAACCTCGAATGAGTTGAGCAATTTATTGTATCAACGTATTCGTTGTTATCGCCTTTTGAAAATTTCAGGTTGATCTCGACAAACTCTGTGAATAGATTTGTTTAAAACTTAGAGGAATTTTAACTGCAGGATGATCAGAATTTATAAATTGAACAAAATTTAGCAATCGCTGATTTCTCCGAAACAGTTGTTTCGAAAACAATGCAGTGTAGGAATCCACCGTTTTGCGCCTTCTGTAATGTTCTCTTAAATAACTGATTTCGATCACCCATGCACATAATCATTTGCGAAATCTGTAAACTCAGTACCAAAATTGATCAATATACGTTCTAGCAGGGCACGTGTTCAGATCAGGAACGCTGTTCTCAGAACATTGATATACTTTTCACTCACCACCGGAAGCAAATTTTTAATTAATTGCTGGCACAGGTAGGCATTCGGAAATTTTGCATAAATGCTAGCGAGATAATTCTTATATGATTACTTTATGGTTCAGCATATAGTTACGGTTTAGTTTCAATCAAGTCTGGGCTAGATAAATTACGTTTTTCCCATCCATGTTTCTTGGTTAAAAAGCAAACCCACCTCGGGTTGGTGGTGAACGCGATATTGATCTCTGCTCCCCGCTCCAGTTGGACAGTGAAACCATTTCCACTCGCTTCATGACTGGACGCGTTTTTGTCTTCGCCGTGTGTTGTATGGACGAGTGATTGCGTACAGGTCGGCAAAATCCGGTTTGCTCTTGTACTTTACATGAATGGTCCAACTTTGTGGTTGTTTTTTCTCAGTGCATTTATGTCCGTATTCAATTAATTATAAACTCATGACGTAAAAGTGGGCAACTGAAAAATCAACCACACCAAATATCTTTTTGGTCCGAAATCCAAAGTACGGCACGTGTGTTACTTTTAAAGAGAAAGCCAACCGGAACAGGATTATGACCTGGAAGCTTGGGTATATGGAAACCGAAACTATAATCAGTGAAGTTGAGGTAAAGCTGAATAAGGGTAACAGTAAAATATTTGCTGAACAACATTGCATTCCGTCATATCAAGTGCAATGTTTGGTAAAGTTTTCTTCTTCGATGAAATTTGCAATAGGTGCAATAAATTTTGGTACTTGCATCACACGGAATTATAGGAACCTTTTGGCAAAATCAATGTTCGCAATCAACTGAGAGTCTCTTGGGTGTAATGCTGTGGGGTAATTGATATTGACTGATTGGAATTGTCAATCCTGCAAACTTCATCTTCCCCCAAATGCCTCAGCTCTTCCAGTCAATGATACACTGGGCAGTGCTAGATTATCCAGACTGGATCAAATTAGAGCTAATCACTAGTGCAGACCCATCGCCTTGTTTAGAATTTGAACTCAGGATTCATCACATAACAGGCGAGTGAGTTACCACTGTGCCCCTGCCCAGTTCATGCCAGCGCTGAAACGAATTACCAATAAATGTGTGTTCATGTGTCGTTTTCCGAGATTGTCCATCAGTTCACATTGATCTTGAATAGTGTTGGCTGGCTGGCTGACACAGTCACAGCAAACACACTTTTTACGTAATGATTTCGGAAGAGATGGTGGATGGGTATGCAATACTGTTGAACTCTAGTAAGAGGGATCCTCGATTCTAGTGCATCCGGGTGTATGGTTGAATGGAAATGTGTAGGGAGATAAAGTCTGAGGGACGGTCATTTTCAATAAACCAGTGTTATTGCACAGGAATAATGTGATATCTGGTTATGCTATCTCGGAGGAAGACAGCAAACCGATCTCCTCCTCATTTTGATTTTACTAAACGTAATTGGGAAAACAGGAGTAGTGAACAAGCTCGTTTTCGATATTTTTTTCCTCTGGCCAATATAATAATTATATATACATATATTTGAGTGTAGATAATGTTAGAATGAATAAGCGTTGACTGGACGGTATTGACGTGAAAGCGGGTGGTTCAGAAAGACGTAAAAGCAAAAGTTTGTGATCAGTAAATTATAATAAGGAATCGAGAAACGAGGAATAGGGAGAGGAAAACAGGACAAATTGAGAGTCGTTCCCTGGAATCAGTACTTGCTAATTTTTCATCACCGTATTTATTTATTTTGAGCGACACAAAGCCACCAATTATGATGTAATTTGGGTGTATTTTTATTTGCACCCTGTAACGAATAATTGAACTACAGCGTGGATTATAGTGTTGCTGTTCAAATAATATCATTCATGGTAAAACGTATAGAGCAAGATTATTGTGTGGAAACCAACAAACTGCATTTTAGTCATGCAAACACATTATTCCGTCATAAACGTAAGTTCGTATTTCGAAGTCATCCAGTGCTTCAATTTCCAAAATGTTCCGCTCATTTACATTGCTTATCAATTCGATGTACAACGACGTTTATTACTTTCTTGTACGATTTTTAGCTAGCTAAAAACGTGATAGCATGTTGTGCGCATTGAACAACGCAAAGAAATGGGTTCAATCGCCTGCAGTAAACAATACATCAGTTCATAATGAGGTTTGCGGTAGGTACATTTCTACCCTCCCCAAAAGCCCCAACTGATCATCAGAAATAAGTGGCCTTCGGCACCTATTTCAAGCTACTTTCTAACGATGATGATGCTGTTACCTAATGAAAATTCAAATTGTTGTATGGCAGATTGAAGCCTTATGTTGCAATTGAGAAACGTTCAGTAGCGTCGGTGGGCTTCGAACCTGGGCATGGATGTGGCCTACGCTTTTGTACAGCGCACACTCTACCAACTGAGCACTGATGTTTTCAAATTGCTGAGACCGTTGCTTTACATTTCTTACTTTTTCAAACAGCACTAATGAGGTCCCTTCATGACACCGTTGAGCATTTCACATTTACAGTATCATCTTTCAAAACGCGAGGGCTTTTATCTGAGTAGGCACTATCTGTAGGTAAATAGAATAAGAAATCTTGCCAACGTTAGCACCACTTGCGAGATCAATCATTTGTGTTCATTCACTCATATTGTCGTCACTATCCGCGAGGTTTGCGTTTGCACTAATAAACCCTGCCCACTTGGAGCCGATAAGAACTGATTAAACTTCACATTCGTGGGGTTTTCCTTGTTAATTAAACTCGAAGTGCCCTTTTTTACATCGCTGTTTCATTAGGAGGCGATTCGGAAAACACATTTATCATCTGAAAAAATAATATGGTTGTGACACCTCTCAGGTAGCAGGCACAAAGATTTTCCAGAAGTTTTTTGACGCTTTCTAATTGACTTTGTTAGGCAGTGATCGTTCGAACGAGTGTTCTCTACTGTGTCACTCTATTCCGTCGCGTAACCTTTCCTTTACTCAATTCGGTGTTGCATGGCAAGGTTGGGCAGTCATGGCAGAAGCAAGATGCAATCTACATCACTATATATGGATCCTGTTGCTGTGAGTAGAGAGAAACACCAGGGTGTACACAAGTAATCAGCCATGTGATTCGCACAATTGTTTGAGATCGTGATAAACTAATGCAGTCACATAGGTTTTGCCAACTACTTCAGATAAATAGGTGGGCTTGCTTAGTGTTTGTACTTGAACGTCCATTACCAAACCGATGTCCTTGCCACTGAGGCAAATGTATGGGAATTAAAAGCTGTGAGATATGTATGAATCAATCAACCCATCGGCAACCCATACAAAGACCGACAAAAGTCAACGTGCTCCATCACTTCCGTTTTGCACTCATCCCAGTCGATTATTCAAGTGAATCACTCATTCGCTGTGATCATTAGTCTCAGATTTCGCCAACCAAAATAATTACGATCTGTGCAGGAATGCCAGCACGCGCAAACACACGGGGCTTCAGAAGCAAGTCATTTAGATAGTACATATGACAAAAAAGCTCATTCTGTTATTCTTGCATGGTTCATTGGAAATGTTCACAGATTACCGAATTGAAAAGCGGGTGTTTGATGCACTTTCGGAATATGAAAGTTTCGGTCTGTTTAGTCTAACCGTTACAAAATCGGGGTTCGTTCAACAGACAGATTAAAAATACGCACAGCTGATAAACTATTCAGCTGCGTAAAGAATTTGGGATTGTCAGCAGTATTATGTGAGTTTACTTTCACAAAGTGATGATGAATGCCACACTGACCTGCATGCGTAAACTGCACAAAAGCTTATCAGCACAGTACAATTTCCAACGATCAGTGCCCTACAAGATTCCGAGAAAAATAAAAACTCATGGAAATGCACAACTAATCGATGATAATTTGTACGTATCGCGCAGTGCATGTTTATATCGATTATACTCACTCGTAAAGCATGTGCAGAAGTGCACAGCAAATCAAATTTAACAGATGCGGGAGCTGAAAAATGGTCTGTCACTTGATTGTTTATATGTAACCCATATGCCGCAATGGTTGCTTGATAAACCTGTTTTAACCCGATGTTTCACTTGTCATCTATTGCGATCATTAATTATTGGGACGTATCGTGTTGATTGGTCGATTCGTACTTAATTTTGTTCAGGTATTGATGAAAGTTCCGCGAGGCTGAAATTTCTTTCCAACCGGAAGCCTGCTTATCGGTAGCGATGGGTGTGGAGCATTCATTTCGTATGTTATCTCCCCTTATAATATTTTTGATTCTCTTGGTGCATTATTTGAACTGGTGTGACCTTGAATGACCAGATAAAATTCATAGTTATTCGAAAATGACGGTAAATAAGTATTCGTTAGAGATAAAATTGGTTTAAGTTCGTTTCAAACAATGATGCTTATTCCGCGAAATCCAAGTTGTCCAAATAACGTGACGTATGCATTAAATTAAGGTATCGACAGAACTCGTGCGGCATGAGCCCCATTTTAGAAATTTATTCCAGTTTCCAGTACCATACGTATTTATCGATAGTAGTGTCTGAAGAGCATTAGTCAATAAATTTACCTCCCACCGTAGTGTTCACCGTTTGAATTTGTGTGACCCTAAACATGTCGATAAAATTTGGATATGGTATGTTCTAAGTTACGTGTTGAAATAAAAACATTTATGTGAAGCTGCAAAAAATTTCATCCTATCCACCCAATGATGATTGCTAATTTAGGAAGTTTGTTAATCTCGATCAATGAACATTCAAAGCATCTTACTTTTTTATTCCGTACAAAGTAGATAAGCCGGAGAATGAAAAAAAGTTTGCTTAAACTAATTGAATAATTGTTAGATTACTAATTACTCACGCACAATTTCTCATTCGGAAGGGGAACTAATTATTTACCAAGAAACAAAAGGTGCTCTTCAAAATTTGACCTTGAAGTTCAGGGTGTTGTATGAGTTCGATCGATATCTGCATAACAGTGAATAATCATTTGCTATTACACGGGTATGACACATCTGTAAATGTGTATTGGTTAACTCACAAATATGATTTTTCAATATCTACACAGCAATTCTCACCTATTAACCTTTTCAATTGCGGATGTATGTTACAGTCTGATTTTCTATTTTTGTTGACTTTCTGATAAGATAAACGAATCTCCTGTATGAGGGTCATATTGGCATCACTCTTTGGGTTTTTCATCTTAGTTTCTTCCCGTGTTTTCCGTGGGATACTAAAATAATTTTTGCTAGTAATCTGCAACTCTACTCATCAATTACAACATAAAGCTTTACTACGAACTATTAATGGATGGGACAAATTTCTGACCCTATTCTCTCTGGATAAGCAGTTCCCACCGAATCCTGAGAGTTTTGTAACAATTATGTTTAATGTGTTCCTCAATCAATTGCGGATCGAGTCTGTCCCCTTCGATATTAACCTTTGTCTCTCGTATACCTACCGCATAGACATCAAAACACAGCTCGAATATGTATTTGACCAACTTTCTGATATAACCCCCGAATCACCTAATACTCCTGTTTGGTTCAAAACTAAAACCGTAACCCTAGCAAATCAGCTAATGGTAGCGGGTCTAAGTGCATCAAACATGATATCGAAAAACCATCGCGAAGCATTAGGCGAACCACGCGAAAATGATAAAATGGTAATGATACGGCATAACGACAAAAGCTCTTATTAAATGTGGACGATTGTGTTCAAAACCGCGAGAATCCTTTCTTATACTATAATGTTTATTTATGAAAGTGTCGGAGGAGACTGGACAGCCAAGATTGAACAATTGATTAGTCGCAAGCTAAAACATCTACACGAAAATAGTCACAGAGAGGTCTCCACCGTTAGCCAAATGCTTCCTCGTGGCTAGCGGTCGTCTCAAATGTATGGGTTACCCGAAGTCCACAAAGAGAGGGATGCCACTACGTTCTACATTCTCTAAGTTTGGGACACCGCATCCCGAGTTAGCACATTGGTTGGCCAAACTGATAGATCCAATCAGATGAAAGCTTGCAGCAAAAAGTTTGAAGGACTCATTTGCATTTTCGGACAACTTTTGAACTCGAAATTTCCCAAGAAACTCATGGTATCGTATGACGTCTGTTCATTATTCACTAATCTTCCTCTTAAGAAACCCGTGAAACTATGTGCTCGAACATCAGTAATACCGGCGTATTACCTCAAAGAACGCCTGCTATTGTGCACAAAATACGTTCGGTATTGTTTCAATGGTAGCGTATACAAACAAGTGGATGGTGTGGGCCATTGGAAGTTCTTTAGGACCAGTGTTAGCCGAAAGTGCTATGGAACATATAGCGGAAGCAAAATTCTGTTAATCAGTACATGAAACCTTTTTTCGATAAGTGTTATGTTGATGACACGTTTCTTGTTGCCAAAGGCAAGATGTGCTAAAATCATTGAACTGCTATCACTCTCAAATCACGTTCACCGTAGAACATGAATCTGGGATATCCGTCCAATTCATGGTTGTTAACCCCACGAGAACAGAAGAATGATCTCTCCGATCAGGTCGACATTTCACAAACCAACTTGGACCAGACGGTATGGGAGCTTCAGAAGTTTCTGTCCAACTGGAGCTTGCCCTATGTAAAGCCTTGTTTTCTAGACCACAGTGAATTTGTTCTGCAGAAAAAACTTGAAAGCGATCACGAACTGATATCTTGTGCATTTCAGGCTAACAAACAGATAACAGGCGGATTACTACGTATGGCAATACCACAGAGCGTATATTACTGTTGTAAGTTGATGAGAACGAGAAGCTGATCTGATTTGACAGCTATTTGATACATGTGTTACCCTCCTTCTTGTACTATTTGATAAGGTAGACTGCCCCTTTGAGCCTCTGTTAGTGGATGATGTAAAAGTAGACGAGGATGTAATTCTGTTCACAACATATTTCAGTTATTTTTGTCAAACTCAAGTCAAGTACACTGTGCAACCTACAAAAATATGAAAAGGAAGGACCAATGGAGTTTTTGCCTTTATAAGTTGCTTCCTTAAATCCATCAATCCATGAAAGCGCCGAACTGACAATTCCCCTTTTTGGTATGCGGAATACTTTACATTCCTGAGAAGACCACATCCACGAACACGTGTGTATACCTATAATTCATGTGTACGTTAGTGTATATTGTACCCCATAGGCCATACAAAATATTTACGAGGGCTGTGCTACGATTTTCCCCTCTCTAAACGAAAGTGAAATATATAATTGAATACATTTTAAACAGTGTATTGCGAAATGGAACAAACGTGACTGTTGACATGCGGATGACCCTTAAGGCTGTTTTTATAATAGTATCCGCTTATGTATTAACCTTTGTAAGTTGAATGTCTGAGGACCTGACGATTTTGATGGCAGTTGGTGATGCATCAGTGTCTAGATAACCACAAATCAGTGGAAAAACTCCGAACAATATTTTTTAAATGGCAAATCCTCACTAATCAAACATTGTTATTTCGTATTGCGCATAGCCTGTGTGCTTTCCTTCATTCTTGATTGACCAGGTCAGTCGTAACGATCAAACCCCATTTTTAATTTTAATTTGTTTTTTTAATTTTTTAATTTCCAATTATGTTTAGAGCAGGTAAACGAGCGAGTCCGACTTTGGTAATTGTATTGTATTGTATTTTGTATTGTGCATAACTTTTGCAAGCACTGGAGCTCACATTTCAGTTAAAAAGCATGCACGCTAACCGTCACAATGTACATAATCAACGGGGAGAAAAGTTTTCGCA
>UZAN01039395.1:112701-133095 GCA_900618425.1 Echinostoma caproni | reverse complement strand
ACTGCTTGGGACATTCAAACCATTCCAGTTTTTGTAACAACTTAGATCGAGGAATGGAATCAAATGCAGAAGGGTAGTCGAGAAAAACACACCAAACAGACCTAACAGAGCTTTTGAACGATTTAGTGATAAAATGAATGAGGGTAGAGACTGCGTCCGGGGTGGATCTATTTGGCTTGTAAGCAAACTGTAACGGATCATTTGGAATGTTTATGGACTGCTGAAGGCGTTTGAGGATAGCCTTTTCAGTCTTAGTAAATATTACACAGTAATGTCAATGATTTACATGCCAAACCTCGTGTGCTACATGAAAGAAAACACAACATCATCTAGTAAAATAAAAAGCATTTTCTGATACCTGTTTGACAAGTGCAAAGTGGGTTGTAAAAAAAGTGGCTGATTTGCTCTGCTGCTTATGTATATTTGTTCTTGTGAGCATCCGTTTGCTGCAATCCTGTGTGGTTGTCGTCTTCATTTGAAGTGTTCCGAATTTTGGGACAAATCTAAGCTGCACAGTGTGCACTAATTGAAAAAAAACAATCAGTTTTTGTGGTCTTGATGCTGCAACGAAACAGAGTATTCGAAGGGGACATTATGTTTGTTCCAGGCATAGCGGAGGATACGTCTTACTGATAAAGATGGAATGTTAAATTATTAGTGTGGGTTGTTAGATAATGGTATGAATAGTGTCCAGGAACTGTTATTATTTAGAACAGATTTTGGGCAAAATACTACAGAACGCCATTCAAATGTCCCCGTCACTCATTGAGTTTAAGTTACATGAATTTTCCACAGGATGTTAGAGCAGTTAGTGGGCTTGATGCTCTGAACATTCAAAATGGACACCAGGTTTGCAGTAAGTTCGTGATTTGTTCTACTAAGTGTGTATGAAGTCTGAACCTCTTTCAAAAAGGACACTTCTCACCTACTGCTACAAAGTTGCAGCAACGCTGGGGTTCTAGATAGAGATTTTAAGATTTTCAGGGAAAGTGGGTTAAAAACGTGAAAACGATAAGCAACTGCCGGAAAAGTCGAGCATTTATCGTGTGCGGCGTTCTACTGCAAATTAACTTGAAACACAGAAACAAACAAAACATGGCGTTTGACTGAGAACGATGGCAAAACACAATGGATGATTGAAAAATCTCACTCAAAACCGTTTTACCGTGATTGACACAAAACCGTTTTTTTCTATTCGGTAATTATATATCCTGTGTGTCTATTCCACACAAAGTTACAAGCTCACTTAGAATTTCTTTTACCTTACCTCCACGCCATTTTTGTCGTGTCTTTTAAACGGCGTAAAATTATTGGAATCTCACGAGAGCAGTGATTGATTGAAATGTTCTAAAACAACACTGTTCCGTTGACCCATTTATATTTGCCTTGGATATGTGTCAACTGGACACCGATAGATCACAGCGATCCTGTCACACCTTTAAAATTAAACCCAATTTTTTCATAAAAATGGTTTTCCGGAATCTCGGGCGTGTTAAAGGCAATTTGGGAAACCATCATCACTGGCGAACAAATGACCTTGCTTGAAGAAATGAGTGCGTACTTTTGGAAGGGAGAACAATGAGAAACAACAATCACGATGAACAGTTTGGTGATGGCAAAAGGTGACTTTTTTGCGAACAGAGTAATGAACATACCTCGAGCTATGTACCGGTCTTTCCTAATTTACGTGCGGCTTGAGGAAACTTAATGATCAAGCTTTGTTTTATGAAGTCATGATCTTCTATGATGTACTTAATCATTTGTGCTTTTTTATTTATTTTTTATGATTTATTTATTTGAACGGGAATGATGAAACCGGATATTCATACAGAACTTTAGTTTTAGTTTAACCGTTTCTTTCCAGCTTTTATCAGTTTTATTTCATCAAATTGCACACAGAAATACGGATGACAATGCTCAAGACGGTCCTACACGGATTTTCTTTATACATGATCGCACACAGATAGCATACCCTAGAATGCTTTCACGGTCACTTAATCACGCGATGATTACTACCATTGATAAAAAAGATCACCATCAGGTGGTTACATCCCAAAACACAGCGGTATCTAAACCTTCAAACTATTGCATCCTGCTAATTGCTCAGTGTGTACTGAGACATTTTATCAATAGGTGTTGAGTCATATAGATATACGGTTAGGGGACTTGTGGAAAACGAAGATGATTCAATAATAGTCACGAAAGTGTGGAAAAATGATCCCGAAAAAGATCAGCTTTTAGTGTTGTTGCCGAATGAACATGTGCTAATCGAGCACACATTATTCGTATGAGTTATTTGGTAATCAAGGGAAAGAAACCGAACTGGTAACCTTCATCACAATACGCCTAAACGGCGTCTGAAATGCAACCGGTAAAAGTCTCTTTAATATGAAAAGATAGATCTTAAGGCGAGTCCCTGTCAAACATGAGCAATATGCAACATACTTTCTGTGAAGGTGGTAATGAATGTGACTGGTGTAAAGGATGCACATCTCGCGTCACCTGCACACTTGATGAGTTTTGACAAAACAATTTGAACTTCCGGTGTCGCATTGCAGGAAATCGTAAACGCATTTGAATTTAACACTGAATATTTACCCTGTCTTGGAAAATTGGCCGAAGTTGAGAAGATCCTGAGGATGAAGATGTGCAAGCAATGCAATGACTGTTGTTCGACAAGAATGTTGCATACACAATGAAATGCTCAGTTAAATTTGGGAAATTGTGCAGCTCTATTTTCAATCGAACTGAAAGCCACTCTAGAGCACTTGATTTGAAAGGAGGTGCAGATCAAATACTTTAATTTATGTGTGATAATTCAATCTAATCATTACCGGAAGAGGATCATCCGAACATCAAGAAAAGTGAGGATATTTCATTAATAATAAAGCCGTCCTCTCTGTATAAGCCACTACTATTCCTAGTACCTGTGTTCTTGCTCCTCACTGGACGATATCTTGTCTTACACCGGTGGATATTTCAAATCATCACAGGGAAAAACAACAGGCATTAAACCCAAGTAAATCAGCTCATCAGGCTGAGATTCATCTGGAGAGCAAGAATCCTGAGAAACTTTCATATTCGAATATTACGTAGTGATCTAAAACGCCTGCATTGCAACTGCAGTAAACACAAAAAGGAGTCATCAATGATGAAGAAACCAATTTCTCGCTCACTCCAATAGGCTAGTGTATCATTCCACCAATCGGCATTCACTTCACTTCGGTTTCACTTATCTAAACCGCTACGGTCCTCCAGCAGCAGCGAAAAAAAATTGGATAGACAAAACTTATGGCTCAGATGAATGATCACTGTGGTATTGGAATAACGCAACGACACTCTTTCGGCTCTACGATCTAGTATCTTCAAAGCCTGTTCCCAGTTTGGGAAAATTTAGAGGTTGAACAAGGTAACTGTTCTTTCCAAAAAGGAACCCGAAGCGTACCGTTCGATCAATTGCACACTCTTTTTGTTCAAATTGATCGAACCTC
Source organism: Echinostoma caproni (assembly GCA_900618425.1). NCBI lineage: Eukaryota > Metazoa > Platyhelminthes > Trematoda > Plagiorchiida > Echinostomatidae > Echinostoma > Echinostoma caproni. The sequence goes on along the minus strand of UZAN01039395.1, from coordinate 129,604 downwards.
CTGGATATGGTCACGGAATTTGCCGCAAACTGCATACATCAATTTATTTATCATTCACCGCGTTCCATATATTTGATGCCGTTACTTATCTTGTTCACTCTGTGCATTTACTTCCAAACAGGAAACTTAAGCCCGGCAGAATGGTGTTCCTAGACTAAGAGAAACCACTGCGATAAAATTTAGCGTTCGGCTTTGCTCAATCTGCTCACCGAGATGATGTTATTTTCCAACTTGTAAGGCCGATCCGTGATTTTCCAACGTTCGGCATAGGCAACACTTCCACCATTCACACTGCTGTTGGTTTTGTTTCCAAAGGTTAAATCTTTTGCCCGATATTCTCGTCCCTGTGTTAAACTATTTCTCAATCATTTCAGAATGACCCATATTAATTGTTTCGAAAAGCTGGAAATTAGACCTACTTACTATTTCGATGAAACAATTCTTGCATGACTGACTTTTGATTGTTAAATTTAACAATTCTTCAATTCCCCCCCCCCACCCACCCACTTTCCTCGGTCTATTTAAACACGTTTTTCGTGATATCGGTAGAGAGAAACTTGTAGACTCCAGCAACATTGCCAATCTTATTTGGCGTGATAGTTTTATTTCCAAAATACTCTCATCCATTTCACCACTACGTTTGCCTACACATCCGTTTATTGTTTGTGGTTTCCGCTAGACAGAGGGTATCTACTGAAAATTGTAGTTAGTTTCTTCAAGGACAGCAATGACATTCGATTTGCTTTAGCTTTGTTTTCACTGCATATGTACTTTTTGGATTTGTACATACAAAGGTAAGTAGATAAAACCCTGCTTAATCGACTACAGGAAGCTATCAACCATTTGACTTTCCCCATTTGTGTGTTGAATGGTAGCCGTTTGACTGGCCTGTTCCCCGTTCCTAAAAATTGTATCTTTGTATAATCAATAAAAGGGAGAAAAATGAAAATTAAAGTAAAATGATGCTAACCAGATACTCATGGAGATTCGAACTTTGACATGGTGATTCGAACTTGCCTTAAAAACGGAATTGAGAACCAATGTAAGTCACAATCACCGGTCGTCATCTTCGATGTGGATACATGCCCGTGCTTATTCCATCTCAAAATTTGCTTGCTTAATGATTGCATATTTCCATTCTTTCTGGTAGTTTGGCTGTATTTTAGACACTATTTCTCGAGGATATTTTGTTTTTTTTACCTATTTTGATCATTTCAACACTATTTTCACACTATTTGCTACTATTCATCCAAATGTCTCAGTCCGCCCCCCCCTCCCCCCCTACGAGCACAAAGAAATCTGTTTGCATATTTCAGATACGAAACTCAGGAGGTGATCCGATTTGACCTTACAGCGAGTCGTTCATTCGGAATGGACAATACGGACAGCTTTTGCGGTCGAACAAATAAGCTTGGTTATATTCCGTTCCACCGTGCACATGATATTTGCTGTTTTGACACGCTTCAAGAAGAAGAGGCTTTTCTTTGAAGGACACTACGATATAGTGGCTCTCCAGACAAAATATATTTATCTACATAGCAGACGAAGGTAACCGCTTTGTCTCGTCTGTTAAGTAGCCGAACACATACGTCCTCCTCAGACCCATAGTTCAAGGTGATGATCACCTTATAAACGAAGTGCGTCAGAAGATCAAGGCGGCATTTGCCGAATGTTTCCTGCAACAGCTACGATTGATAACCTACGCCCATGGGATTTACCAAGATAACCTCTCTAGCAAGCCTCACCCATATAGATTAAAGTGATGGTGGTAGGAAGCTTCCTTCACCCTATCTTCCATTCAACAGCCCTACCTTCACCTATCCGGTGAACTTCAGTGTTTTCTCGGGAATAATAATCCTTGTGTTTTCAACGAATAACTCTCATTCTTTAGTGACATTTGTTATTGGATACAATGTCAAAACACAACAGTTGTATAAGACGTTTGTACAAATTTGAGTTCCGTCATATGATCAAGGTAAATTGGGAACGTAATACAATTAAATATTTAACTGGCGAATTACAATCATATTTTGTTGTGCACACTTTTTTTAATATAATCATCTCTTCTGGGCAAGAATTAACATTCGTTTAAGGAAACATTGATATTGTTAAAAAAATCCAAATAACCATTACGGTCCATAGTCACGTGATGTTCGATCGGCTCTGTGTGGATAACTGGAGGAGAACACCGTGCGGAGGAGGTAGGAGCTAACGAGGTGGAAAATAAAACGAGAATTTCTACCGGATTCCGAAGTGGACGACATAATTTTATAAACCAAAACGGATTAGTTGGTTTGCCGATGTGGAAGTGAACAAATCTTGTCGACACTGGTCGGTCTTTTATGATCAGATTTACGGGGCAAAACAAACTTTAGTGTCACTATTCTCTCTTCGTTTTCCGGACCGCATGTGTGTTCCGGAGTTGGAAGTGAATTAAATGAAACCGGAAGCTCGCTCACATTGTTCCCGAGTGCCATTGTGAGCTTTCTTATTGAGTACACCGTCCCGTGAAACCGGCATTCTCTGGAACTAAATGAATCCTGCTAACAGTGCCGAACTGATCAAGTTTCTGACTGGTTGCAACGATCCCAAATACTGTTTGTGCTAACAAATACTCATGGCAAACAAAAACCGAAATCAGATTGTTCCTAAGTAACTATAAGGCATTTTCCACATCATCAGAGAAAACCCACTGTGAAAGAAAATAAGAATACAATTTCGAAATTATACTTGTAAAATTGAATCTAAAACTAATGCAAGTTGGCAACTATGAATTTATTGAGCCATTCTCATAATTTGTTGACCGTCGGTCGTGTAGCTCAAGATTGAAGGTTTGGGGTCTCAACTCGACTGATCGCGGTTCGAGTCCTGACAGGGACACAAAACGTACGGACTGCTGACGAGTCCGAAACAGGACGAAACATTTGTCCAGTGCTCTTTGTTGGTTATCACAAACAATTTCATCACATTTGAATGCATTGTCTCACGGGTAATTAACGATCTCCCAAAGAGTAAAACCCACACTGAGAGTGCCCGGAGCCTTTGAACAATCAAATGGGCTAATCCAAGCTTGCTATTCTAAAACTATTGTATTTTAGTTAATAACGGACTACGTTTATTGCAGTTGTCGAGAAGGGTTAACTCCTAGTGTTCCATAAGTTAGGCGACATGTGGTGAAAAGATACTCCAGTTCTTTATGGCTTTGAGACACATTCATGGGTGATTCTTAGAACGTTCATGATTAACCTAATACCTTTCCTGTATGGTAGAGCTGCTGTGGAATTCATGCTTGCGTGTGATGTGCCAACTACATTTTACTTGGACTAAAAATGTAGAAATAGAACAATAGGAGGCATACAAATTCATATGGGCGGAGCCGCCAAAACCTTTCTCAAGGAGCCCAATATTTTTTTTCCGTGGGTTTCCTTTGATCTCCCAAAGGTAGTGTTATTTTTGCATAAAACCACAGCTGGTAATTCATACACTTGTACACGTATACGACGCACAAAAAGTAAATTACAATCGACGGAAGTGTTGGTTCAAGATACGATGGGCTTTACAATTTTGTGTAGGAGTTGCTGTGAGGGACTTGTTCTGGATGAGTGCTCCCACTAAGCGGTACGCGAACGAGTGAAACTCTTGACCTTTAACAAGATCGAACATTGACTCCACAGTGTACATGCTTGAGTGAAGATAATTAGAATTGTAAGGTTACGCATTGAAAAAGGCGGATTCTGGTGGATGGTTAGCCAAAGATCACGAACCTCTATCGCATACAATCAATGAAAATGCGACTGGAATAACGTGATTTGCCGTGTTTAGCGCCATCATTTGTGTGATTCAACTGAAGAAACATTGCACTTTAGACAGGTATGCATTAGAAATCATGTAGCTTCAAAGTTTTCCACCCATGGTTTTTATTATATCCATTTATTGGCAACTTACTGTTTTCTGTAGCGCCTTATTTTTTAAAGGAAAATACTTCTTTAGTACTTGCGGTGCAAATGCACACAAAAATGTGCCCACGGAGGAGAGCACATAGGTGAAAGTTGTGCTAATATGTAATATGCAAAGTCGGAAGTCACTTATATCGGATCTTGCTTGGTACAATCGCTAGACATCATTCTAAAAGGGACAAAAGTAGAGCCACCGTGAGATTAGATCCCAACTATCAAAATATCTGACCGCGTGATTAAACCTTTCTTTGTTGAGATTGTCAAACGTTCAGCGGCCTCGGTGGGACTGGAACCCACACATGGAAGCAGCCTATGTGTTTGTACAGCGCACGCTCTACTAGCTGAGCTACCAGACCACACCGATTGCACTGATCGTTTTAGAATAAAACTCATATTGAACCACTGTATTCAAAATGTCCGCATTTCTCCTTTATCCGTTTTGTTTCTAGCCAGAAGGCTGCACATGTTGTTTGACGCATGAATGCTGAAACACGACCAACGCCAAAACAGCCTCAGTAAACCCCTAAACCAACGGAAAACATGCAAAATATAAAGACCACTTTGGCTTATAATAAAGGTCTCATGTATGTGGTGCACATTGACATAGTGATTGGTAGGGTCGAATAGAATGAATTGGTCATTCACGCGTTCCAGGATTTAATGTTTCAGTCTTTGCACGTCACGGCCTACCTTTCTGGTAGTAGTTACTAAGTGCTGCTGTCTTGCGACTCAAGATGAGGCGTAGTCTATCAGATCCATATGAGATTTGTCAAATTAGAACCAGTTATCATCAATAAACGTTTGGTGTTCATGACCCTGTGGGTGTAACTCCTTCCCTACCCACCGCACAATGAAGGACTGTAAAATGTTATCGGTGAATTTGAAATACACATCGTTTTATACCATCATGGAATCTTACATTCAATGCGCCAAAAGACAAATGTTCTGCTTAAAATCCCTTACTATTATGCTCGCCTACATAAAACTACTGTCTTTTAGAAAAACGTAATGTGCAGCACTTCCGACAGAAAAATCAGTGAACGCAGTGTGTTAGTTCTGTGTGTGAGTTCTATTTGCACTTTACCGGCTACGATGGGGTCGGATTTACGGCAATTATTTGCCGGTAAATTTGTGACCAAACCTGAGCACAATCTTGTTGAGTGATACATATCAGCCTGCACCCTAAATACACCACACCTGGACTATGCATTCTATGAGGCAGATAAATTTTGCGCCCCAATAGGCTACTGTAGGAATTTGACTCTAAATAATTAAAAGAACAAAAGTCTAGCGCTTCCAGACCTATTCGAAAGCCTCCGCAGTTAAAGCGCTCTCCAGGTATCGATGCGTAGTACAGTAACAAGGAACGAACAACGCATTCATTCCGATAGTTTTATTTTTCCTCAAACACAAATAGATCTAGTTATAGATAGTTTATTGATGGCGCGAAGAAAATATACCCGGCAGATACGATTGACCGTAAACTGCAATGCTTACGTATTGCGTTTTCACATGGTGGTTACCTGGAATGATTTATTTTTAATGCAACGCGAGGACACCGGTTACAAACAAATGTAGGCATACATTCTTCAAAAAAAGTTCTAGGGTGCTCCAAGCAAAATATTCTTCGGTGCACAAGAAAAATCCGTCATTCACATCTCAACCGACAGCGGTTTCATTCACCTTTTCCCACAGAATTGGAGAAAATGGCCGCACAAACAAGTGCTTATCCTATCTCGGTTGTGAAAACCAACGGACTTGACAGAGGATAGGAACACGGAGGACAATTAGGTACGCGATGTGTTCACAACCCGTATCGTATCCCAGAAATGACGGAAGCTGTACACATTCGGACCCATGAAACGCCTACTCAACCGTGCGCTCATTAGATATTTGTGCAGGCATTTGAGCTCCTCTGGTCCATGCCTCCAATCACAACACGTGTACAGCCACTTCAGTTTTCGATAATGTGGCCAATTTTACACGAGTAGAATGCGTACGTTTGAAGCCAGATCTAAATTAAAGTTACTAAAATTTCTTCTTCCCCTTTGTTCCTCTTATTTGTCATATATATTGTTCTGTGATGATATGTTTCAAAAAAACTGAAAATGAGCGTACTCGTCACAATGCGTTCCGTGGGACTACTCAAAAATTAGAACTTTTTGAAGAAATCGCCTATTCCAGAGCAATGGACAACCTGAATCGACTTGGATATCATTGTTTCACATTGATAACTTTGGATAACTGAAGCGGTTACCGGGTCCATCTTATGTTTCGTGGCAGAAGTTAGGTTACTTTTGTCTGGACTTTGTACCATTAACACAAAGCAAGTTCCCGAACTGTTCCTGCGATAATTCTTTCATTGCGGTTAGCAACAAATATGACGGCGCGTGTTCTTTTTTTTGAACCGCACACAAACATGTCACTGATAGTGGCCCAGTCGGTTTCTTGTAAAAAGTTGATTTTCATCCAAGATACTTGTTGCACATTGAATATCGTTGATCATATCCAATTTGTCATTGTTGCTAAACCAACAACAAAAGCAGTCTTTATTACGGGGAAACCTTGGTCCACACAGATATGCATGACACAACTGGAGATAAACGTCGACGGAATCATTACTCGGATGATCAAGACAACGTGAACATCCGCATCGTTAATGTTTCCAAGAAATGGAAAAACAAACAAATTGTCATTTATGTTTTTTCTTTACTGCCCATCAGTTAGCTGCAAAATTGCGCTTCCTCTTGGGACCAATCGTTGATTCATTACGAAAGTAGCTACTGAAGAACATTAGAATGTCATCGCTTTCGCTCCCTTCTAAATTCATTTCACTTTTGTGCCAGACAGATTCTGTTTCCATTATGCATCGCAACGTGTGTCGTGCGTCGGGCTTTTGGTAATGCAATCACATCTCAGGAGAATCTGCGTTCTACCTCGCAATTTGGTCCCGCAAACTGCCCGAACGGGAAATCACCTACGTTATATTGACCATCTATCTGATTGACAGTTCTGATTACTAGTTATCTGCGCATTTTCCGTTGTTATTTCTTTATCTCATTTACCGTTTCGGTAATGAATATTCCCACTGCAGTAGGAGGCTGTTTCTGCCTCGACCATTTTCTTCGGGCGATTTGCGTTCAATGTGGAAGCTTTCTCGCTCCAGTGTGTGAAACACGGTGGTTTTATCAGACGTAACATTGGTATGTTAAATTACACCGTTATCTATTTTAACTATTTCAGCTCCAGCATAGTCGATCTCAGTCAGGCCCCATTTTATGGCACTCAGAAATTTTCAGGCAAAGGTTTATACAGTGATTAAAACGATCTGGGATGTTGTCTAAACTTTATTTAGCAGACAATTGCCCATAATAACCGCAGGGAAGGAATTCTAACTCAATATTCAGAATTACGTCAGGGTTACGGACTTATGTTTAATGCTTTTAGTTCCAAGCAAAGCATTATTCCGTTTAATGTTATCAACGAAGTTTGCAATAGTTACCTGAAGACGCAAACAAAAGATTGTTCACAACACTGTGTCACAAAAATTTATTGTTGGCAAACATTATTTGTCGGAAGCATATGCCATTGATACAATGAATGGGCTTTCGCTACGTGCATCCTCCACTAATCCAGTTTCACACTATTTGAGTGAGTAAATTTTCGTGTGGGAAAGCGGTGGCTAGCGGTACACAACATGAACAATGAATTGCCAACCCTATGCTCATTGACGTAACTCATCCATCCCGCCTATTTGAAGGACCATAAAATAAACTCGCGGACCGGATGGCAGCAACTAAACCTCACATGACAGGGATTTTGAGGGAAGGGGGTGTGTGGATGGCAAATGCCGGATTCGGACAATCGCACGGTTTGACTAAAGCCCACGAAGGAATGACAGATTTCAACGGAATCCTTCGATTCGTGTCTCGCAGGGCATAATTCATTTTTATTCTGAACGGCACACTGTGCGAACACGTCCACGGTAATAATTCACTTCCGGCTACCGGTCGCAGTCAGAATAGGAAAAAACGTCAGTCTTTGTCCAAAATACTGACACACGCGTAAGCAATGCAATGAGAAGGGTCGATTTTCCACACTCCCAGAGAGACACACACCCACAGAGCAATACAGTGGCATCTTTGATGTTTAAAGCGGGGTCGGCGGGAAGGATGCGGTTTGGACTGATTCACTCGAGAACAATGTGTCATTTGTTTCAAAGGGATTGCACTTTTGTGTGAATACCGACAAAGGACGTGTTTCGGGCATCGTTCCAAAGCATCATCCTCTATACCAATGCGCACATATGTAAACCGGTATTTTCAGAAATCTGAAACCAGGAATATGCTTACTTCACCACTTAAGTTGATAAAGGATCAGTCAATCTTTCTATTCTGTGGGTGGCAATGACGCATCATGCGAAACAGAGTTTAAAAATATGCGTTTAGCCTAGCCAATTGCGAGAGAGATTTTAATGTTTCTTACATGGTCAGTTTCTCATTCGTTTTGCAGGTTTACCAAAATAATTATCACGATTTTGTTAACTATTGCTTTGAATAAATTATAATTTGTCCCAATTTATAATCGATCCTTTAAATGCTACTTCTCAATGAATTTTATACTTCTAACGATTCCAATTCGGTGGAGTGCGTTTGGAAATCAATCAAGATGCATCAGTTCCTGGACACATAGTTTCAGGTATATTTTCTGTAGTAAGGTGAAAGCAGCGTTCCTTTAGACAAAAGAAAAATTATTGAAAAAGTCATTTTCTATTTTCTCATGAAAACACTTAAAAAATGTGAAACGTTCAAAATAATTTATAGCTGCTCTGAATGAATAGATCAGTACGTTTTGTGGTCAAACTATGCAACAACAAACGCTTGCATTCAGTGCATTCAACTATTCTCACGGTTGATTTCGACATCTGTGACTGCAAGCTGTTTGTGAAGCCATGACGTACAATAATATGCATTATGTATCCGGGTGATAATTGGAAAGAACGAAACCAAAACTGAACACAAATTTACTCTAGTAAAACTAACTCATCAGAGATATAGGTATTTTCTGATGCCCATGGTTAAACATTCTGAATTACCAGTTCTCAAAAGTGAGGATTTCAGCAAATGACAAGCAGATCTTAAATATTTTTAGCTAACCTCCACACAAATAATGTATACCGTCCTACACTATGCAATAACATTGTAACATATGCATATTTATATTTGCGTGTGTAACTCAGGTAACCTGGCTGAATCGGTCACGTAGGCTTCCGGAATATGTGCTTTGCAGGATGACTATACTGAAAGATGCTTAATTGAAACGATCCTCGCTACTTCATCCATTTAATCACATTTTTGTTTATTATAAATCAGATTAAATCAATCTTTCTTCAGGAAACTGCAATCAGATTCACGCGTCACGGCATCACCGAATTCAGCCTTGTAATTAACCCAGNACCCAGGCGGAAGGCAGTATATATTGATTAAAACTGAGATCCTGGATATCTCATGACCAGCTTTTACTCCTTCTGACGTTAAGGGTGCATTGCGTTAGACGAATCCACAACCGTGTTCTCAAGACTGATCATCAATCAGTTCCGCATTCCAGTGGACATTAGCTTTCTTGGTAGTTTTTTTCACAAACCTGGGCTCAAATTTTCCGGAATAGTCCTACGGAAAATCAACTGCCATAATTACTCATCCCCACTCACTCATTATCGAGGGAGAGAACTTTCCCGAAAGCAGCCATCTGCGTCAGACTGTCAGTCTCACTAATCTGTCTGGAGATGTTCACTCACTCTCTCACTCACTCACTCATTCACCCATCCCAGCCTTCACCGACAATCGAAACGAAATGTTCTGTCACAAAGCATCAGACAGAACGTTGGGTGCAAACACACTCAGTAGGATGAAAGGTCTCGTAACGGATAATTACAACCTATGGGACAAAAGCGGTTCACATTCTGATTGACCGATTAAAAGAAACCTGTTCATGTCCACTGAATCGAGACTGCCCCCTCTTCTGACTCTTGAGTATTCACTCCAACCAACCAACTTGAGTTCATCTTATTAGCGGATACATTTTCCCTTTAGAAAATGTGATTCATCCTGGGGAATTTAAGATTTAATTAGAAGCAGCGTGCAATTCATTTTCCGTTTATATAAACGATGAGAGAGACAACGGACTACTTGCCCATTTCTTACTTTGGCAGCCTCCCAAAACCCGCATGGCTGTAGAATCAAAAGGATATAACTCTTTGTGATATTGCCATTCAGCCACCAATAATCCATGTACTGTGACACTGTCCCTCGAAGGCAGTGATCGACAATATCCACACTAGACACTTTGGGCATTCAATATTCAGTCAAGAAAAAATCTGTCGGTTTGAAATAAACATAGGTGAAATGTTTTTACTCATTTGTATTTGAATAAAATGCTAATTCGCTTCCTTTAACGGTAAACCGCGTTAAGCGCCAACAGTTAATCAGCTCAGTTGATTATACGCTTGCTTAAATACATAATCGATTGCCAGCACACCCCCTTTGGTTTTGTGGTGGTTCACAATGGTTCACATCTTCAGGGTCTCGGCAGGTCAATTCTTTATTCAACCTACCGTACGACAGGATACCATTCCACGTCTCATGCATGTGCTGTCCTATCCGTATCTATGGCTATTCGAGTTGCATAGGATGAAATCAGCGATGAAGACATTCTGCCGTACAAATCCCACTCACCTGTGCAATCCGTGTACAACGGGTCCAGTTGTGTCGGGAATAGACAGCAGCGGAAAACCAGGGTGTTAATGAAATCCTATGCAGGAACGTGAATTGTTGTAGGCAAGTAAAAAGAGAATTTCGCAATTAGTAAGCATTCTATCACATATTGGATGACACCTTGTTCGAAATTGGCTGCACTATCCTTTACTAATCGGTCTAATCGTCATCAAATCTGAGACTTTAGAAGTAGAGCAATCATGACTTATGCCATGACTTAGGGCGCAAGCGTACCATCAGCAAAAGCATTTAATTGATCAACCATCTGACATTTATCGCACTCTTTTATTGGGTTTGTTCTCCTCCAAGTTCCCTTGAGATCCCACAAAAGTCCAAGGTTATTTTACCGTTGCAATGCGATGTTCGAGGCAGTGAAAAATTCACAAATGAACAATGAAATATGCATTCACTGGAATTGATTTGTAGTTCCAGCAGATGGTGCACCAGTTGTGGTTCATGAGGTAAACCAATCCACGAGCATGTGGTTAACTGACTAACGGGTTGGAACTCTACAGACACAGCAATGACGATTTAGTTAGTGCTCTTGAAAAACACACGGGAAATTGACTGAAAGCTGGAAATAGCAATGGATAAAGCGTCCATTTTCAAGATGTGATTGCGTGTTTCGGTAATGCTCCACGGAAAGAAAATACATTATACTTCAGTCTATCTCACACAGAATCTCGTTAAATGAAAACGTAAGGCTCAAGGGCGAATTTCACATGCGCATATAACATTAAAAAAGGAATATTAGGTACATTAGTTGCACTCTCTAAAGTGAACGTTTGTTATGAATACCGCACTAAAACTTCTGGTATCAACCAGTACGTTTAGGTCATGTTATTTACATACCCAACGGCGGAGTGGATGAAGAAATATTGCTTGACGTGAAATTTGAATAAACTATGAAATCCGAACACGTGTATGAGCGATAATAGCAATTCGTGTAAAGAATAAGGAAAGTGACGATTAAATCCGTGTAACGGAGTCCTACTACCAATAGTAATATTGGTAGTAGTGTGTAGTACGAGAATAGATAGAAGTTCACGATGGTAACTGAGGAAGAAAACATACTACATTTTCAAAGCCATTATTCATCTGCTCAAAAGAGTGAAAGCTATAACCGAAATTGAACTCGTGTTCCTTCAAGTAGAAGTACCGTGGTACCACTGGACTCACCCTACCACGATGAGACTACCACGATGGTTTCTATCGATGCGCTTGTCCTCTCACCCTTTCCATTTTTTCAACCGGAGTTTGACTGATGACCTTTGACCTTCGCAACAAAAACAAAGAAAAAATAGCACTAAGAAGAACCAGTAATTACCATGATAAGAAAAGGGGCAGTTTCTCAGCAATATTACAGAGTATTCGGGGTCAGAGAGAGAAAGAGATAGAGAGAGAACGACGCCATTTTCAACACCACTGGAAATAGTCTACTTTGTTTCAACCCCCAAGAAGTGACTTTCCTATGTTAGGAGGAATCTTTCGGGACGGTAGGTGAATCAACTACCGGCACTGATATTTAACTCGCGGTCTGAAAACATTTTTTCAAAACGCTTTCACTTTGGAGGCGGCCGAAGCACCAAATGAGCATTTTTTAAGACATGTATTGCCTCAACATACAAAAATAGTTGAGTTTGTCATTAAACTACTTTAGTTTTCATGTGATTTCCTAGGTCAAATTTGTTTCATCTGATGAAAGGAAGACGAACAGAGGACAAAATACCGTTCTTTATCCCAGGAGTGAAACAGTTTACTGGATTCAGTCCATTCCTTGCGTTGAGTCACGCACCACTGAAACGCATTAGATTAATTTAATGACCATTCTCTGCAGCTTCTCACTACTTGAACCGAAGAACTTCTTGATCTGAAGTTATACATACATCACTCAGTAGTTGTAGGAACCAGAAACAGTATTGGTTATCAGGAAGTTGATGATATATTGATAGAATCTCCGTCCTCGTAATGCCAGGGATACATGAGTAATAAATCGCTATGGGTTGACAGCTTAGCGATCGTGGGCCTAAGTAGCTAAAGTAGTGAATAATTTTGATCACTACTAATTTGGTCTTGCATGTGAGCCAAGTGAATTTCGGTAGTATTCAATACTTTCGATTCACCCACGGATGGCACGTTCACAATCGGTCGAATATGAACACGGTACCTAATAAATATACTTACTTATGTCTGTCGATAGATTGAGCTTCATGGGCTTGCTGAGGTGAAGACCGATAAGCTCAGAGCAATTCACCAACTATGTTTTTATTACACATCCGCATCATCCCTCAAAATGAACTTGATGGTCAGGTTTTAGGTGTTGTATTGAACCGGGTGACAGCAAAACTGCCTACCACCAAGCTTCACATGTTGTCTATCCATTAGCTGGTTTATGTTGTACGAAGTTCAAGATTGTTTGTTCTCTTCGAGTTTCTCGAATCCGTCCTTTTTAAGCAAAATCGGTGAAAAATTTCGGGAAACAAAAAATAATGGTTCCATCGTACCCAAAAGACACGAGTGAACCTATTCTTAGCTTACGTGTGTACCAGCACCGCTGTCTTTAACTGGATAGATTGCTCGTGTGGACCTGGAAACCCGTATTTTGTCGATTCTTAAGCAAAGGTGAAAGTTCCCAAGCGTGCAACCGAAAACCTAGTGAGATTCTGGTTGGCTCAACTCGAATTTAGTTGACGTCAAACGTCTAAACCAAATAATCTCGGTTCGATAACGCATATTACGTCGGCCACGGAAGCAAATCAAAGGGGATGTTTACGCACCCAGATAAAGGAACCTTCGTGGTTGTTATATACTAGATATTTACTTCACAAGGAAGGAATACTTCAGACCTAAATGGTTACTTACAATGCCGGGAAGATAGAAAATTCCAATTCTGCCGTCACGGGGATAGCATATGGGTTACTTGAGAAACAAGAGAAGGACACAGATGGTGACGTTTCACGCGGGCCAGATGGATCAATAGGATTAGTGTTACACAAGGACCTAAAGGGAACAAAATGTATTTCTATACCGCTATCTGTGCCCCAATCAAATCCAAGTTTGAACTAGTCCGGACATTTTGCTGCACAGCGCGACAAGTTTGCAAAAGGATACTCCGGGAGACGATTAAGACCGTGATAGAAAACTATCAGATTCGAAAGATACTCCGGAGGAGGTTCATTCAAGACTCTCGACTAAATCCAGCAAAGTAAACAAATATAACTCGTGCAGTAAGCATGTGAGTGGTTGGGCTACTTGTTCTTAAAGGTACCGATGGTGGACGGTTGATTTGCACACGTTTTGAAGTCGGTCTTTAAAAGAACTAGCATGCGACTGAACCAGTTTGAGTTTTCATAACGCCACAGATACTAATACTGTGGGCACTCCAAGCCACGTCTAACGGTAATTATCGCCTAAGGTCTGTCGATGCTTCCGTCAGTTACAAAGACAGGATGGCAAGACAACCGGGTTACTGAGTAACCGAACCGGTCTCAAGCCGGTTTCAGAACGCAATCAGTGCAAACGTTGATGTTATCGGAGACAAATACTAAATTCAGTTCGTTTACCGTAGATCATCTGGTCAAAATTAAGTATATCTGAGGACGAATTACGAATTCCGTACATCAAGACCGAGAGGTTAGTCGTTCAGAATTGTCTGCCTAATGTACACAAAGAAATTAAATGGTATATCAATCCAGTGTTGCCATGAAGGAGAGCTGGTTTTGCGGGTTATGTGGATTGTAATCTTTCTTGACTTGGGTTTCTGCAATTTCTAATCAAACATTACCGGTTCAATAAAATGTAGAATGCAGGTCCAGAGCTGCGGAACAACTATTCTAGGACATATTGTACTAAATTCATGTTTTTACATTTCTATTGAATTTATTTAGATGGAAACTTTGCCTCGAATTCCTTCCATCGAGACATCATATTCTCAAATAGAAAGTGACATATGCGGTGCAAGAGAGGACGACTCACCCCGCACCGCACCGCCTCACTTCACATCAATCCCCTGATCCTCTCTGTATTACGTTCCGATTTGGCGCTGCTCCCCGGTTGCGGTTGTCTAATCAAATGCCCTATCCATGTCACCATCCCAATAGAGACTCGATTGTTCATTCACCAAATCACTGTAACAGCCCCGGGTGCAGTTCAAGGTCTGATGAACACGTAACTGTACGCATGACTGTTTGGCTTATAACCGAAGTCACGCACTCCCGCCCCCGAAAATACGTCTCCGTTGCTCATTAATTATTCAGTTTTCCTACGTGATTTCCCCGCATAACAATAGTTGTTGTTGTACTTATTGTTGCACTTTTTAAAACCCTTTGCTATGGTTTCACTGGGAGCAGATTTTCAGTGGACGAGTTTGAATTGAAGTTGAATGACACTTTCTACTTTAGTTGGATGACCGAGAGATACTGAGGGGGAGAGAAATGTATGAAAAATTCCGTTCATGAAAGGCAGTTCTAAAATCCGGTCAACGGTGTCCAAGTCTCCAACATTTTGAACCGGTCGAATGTGAGGCCCGCGTGTCAGTGATCCCGATGTCTGTTTTGTTTCTGGGGGATCCATCCGACTGTGGGGAAATAGTAGGGTAAAAATGCACTTTTTCTCTAGATACATTGTTGTACTGGATTATGGATTTAAAAATTGTTAGGATCCAGACTGCAGTCACAACACAAAACGAGAAACTATTACTAGACAAGGCTTTGCTTAATCCCCGTAGAAATCATATAATAAATCGATTGAGAGTTTAGTGTGGAGGAATTTTGTACCACAAAATGTGTCTTATTTGCGAATGATTGTCTCCAATGGTGATTACTGGTATCAAACGTAAACCAACTGATTTCTCTGAAGTCGGATTGAGATGAAATACGATGAGGAGTGAGATACTTGGAGAACATTCTACAGAAATTATTGAGACTTCGATTGGTGAATTCAGTCTGCATGGTTAGCGGTAACCGAGTTTTCTGTGATATTTATTTTGTTATGCGAAATGTCGGTAGCCACGATGCAATGTTACTTAGCACCACACCTTCATAAACTAGATCCCTGTTAAGATCCTCATTGTTTGATATCTTTGATTGACTGAACGACCAATGTTCACTCTTTTTTAAAACTTGTTTATCACGAACTTGGAAAATTACTGCTCGCAATCAGTGCTCATACTGTGTTTCAAATTAGTATGTCATTCGAGGGACACTACTTATCTCTGTAGTTCCCTAGAGGTAGCTCAGTGCCCATTTTGAAGGGAAAACGGCCTGTGTGTCATGTGTATTTTTCACAGGTTCACATATTATCTGAAAAAAATGGATGAAATATATATTTTATCCAGGCCCCACTCATGTGTTTTTTCTCGGATTAGCTCTATTCTAATTGCAATGTGTATCAACAAAATAGCATTGAGAATTTCCAATCAGATGAATAAAAGTTGTCCTGGCAAGTTGCGACAAATTGGGAAGGTGAGCTAGGATGACCATGTCTCGCTTATCTAGCCAAAGGAAGTGAACGCCTGGAAAATGGCGAGTTCTGCCGAAATAACTTTCGTATCGTGTGATTTCGCTGGTGGTTAGTGCAACAGATTATCGCACATATAATCTTGTTTGCAAATAATGTTAATTTTGTCGTCCATTTCTCAGATTATGCCAGTATTGGCCAGTAAGGCTCGGTAATCAACTAACCGTACACCTGTATTCACTTTTGAAATCCCGAGTTGACGCCTCAATTTACAAGGCTGGTCTCGACTCATATTCCTGTTTTTTGCATACCACAGTATAAATCAGCTGCATTGTTATATTATATTTTAATTGACAGGATTACACGAATTTTGCAATTAGACAAAACAGAATATAGTACACTTTCTTTGCTTTNTTTGCTTTTTTGAAGTATATACCATTATGGTGAAAAGTATTTTGTACCAATGCAGCAGTTGTTTTCTGTCGTTTGTTCTCACTCCGCCTCTTTTGTCACACACAAGTGTGTTATAAACAGCAGTCGAATAGGATCCCATAGTCACGTGATGGTAACCGGTAGCCTTAGCCCCGGGCTTGAAGTGGCGAACCACGTAAAGCCCCTCCCTCAAGGTTAGGTGTGATATAGAACCACAAAGCTGCCTACCACCAAAATGGATCGCGGTATTGGGGCTGAAATCTCGCACGCCGATGACAGCAACTA
>UZAN01039395.1:64853-100635 GCA_900618425.1 Echinostoma caproni | reverse complement strand
TTAGCGTATGTGTGTGTGGGATGATCATTGAAACGTCAAATAATAAACGAAATGTGAACTTTAGAGAGCTAGGAAGCATACTAAACAACTGTTTCGCCCCAGTCCGGTTTCCCTATCGGTGCACCTCCATCAAATTAACCTCACAAGTGAGGCACAAGGATATTTGACTACCGGCTGCTCGTCCCTCCCCCCTTTTCGATGCAAAAAGAGAATCAAAGACCCTCTCGCTTTTCATGAAACCGGCAGAGCTTCGTTCAAGCGCTCGGAGGGCGACGAAGACAAGATAAATAGCTTATAATATGAAACTGTTTCTCAATCAATGAATCGTTATATCTATCTATATTCTTCTTCATATTTAAATTGGAACAAAAAGGTTTTGTTTCCGAAATTTCACTCACATTTTGGTTGTGTTACAAAGCTACAATGCCATCAGATGAGGTGTTCCAAACTGATTTGTTTTTGATAATTACGATAGACTGACAGTTTGCATTACACCTACGTCTGTTGCTCTTGTGGACTAATGCAAAAAACTGCTGACAGAACAACGTTTATCTTTGAGCTTATCCGTTTAGCCACTTATCTAGTCCCGTTTATTAAGGAGGTTAGCATGAATTAACAAATGCACTCTGCTGGAAGACTTCATCTTGAAGTTGGCCATGACACTGCACACATCCGGTTGCACATATATGTTTGAACTGATACCGCATGTTTGATCACCAACAATAGATTCTGCCGGTCACTGAAAAAATTGGAAATGAATTTTCCATACTTTAAATTGGGTTTCATCAACATTGTTGTGATCACTTATTGTTTCAAGGAGATGGTCCAATTGCAAATTAGTCACATTGGATTCGTGAAAATCAATCATACTTCATTTCATCACTAGTTTACATCACAATTGGGTATCGACGTACATTAGGCATCATAGATGTCTGACCCCGTCTGAAGGGTATTTTGTTCAATGAAACAGCTCTTCATGGATTGCGATTTTCACACACCATCCTGTTGCCTCATGGATCAGACTTTGACTCAATAAACGTTCTGAGTTTCACTAGAAATGTCACTCAGTTTGACCTAAGTAAACCTGTAGTATCACGTCCTTGAGCCATTCATTGAACGTTTTTGTTTTTCTACAGCTTTCTTCACAGCAAGGACTTAGATGTGTAAATATATATTTCAATTCAAACGGAATATTTTTACACTTACTCAGAACGACTTCTTCTTTTTCTACCCGAACTAATTAGCTGCAGAAGATAAGTGATTGCAATGGAGTGCGCATTACTGTAAGTCTTGATAAACGTTTGCTTTTAGTCTCAATACTTCAATCAAACTAGAAATACAGTTTCGGTGGATGGATTCAATCAGGGAATAAAATCTGGATCAGCAAATTTATTTTCCAATTTGTTAAATGTTAACTGAACTCGTGAATTGTCGAGCTTGTACTATATTGTGTTGCAGAACATCTAGAAATCCCGTCCAAATTCACCAAAATAGGTCAAAATAGCGCTTCAGTTCATAGACTGTTCCTTTCTGCGAATCTCCACCAGCTGCATTTGTGCAGAAAACAATCGGTTTCTCTATTATTCGCTGCCTATTGGTGCTTTGCAAACCTGTCAGCAAATTCATCCCATATGATTGACAAAATCAGACTGCGTACTTTGTTTTACAACTAAAATGCTCTCAGATCATCGGGAGAAATACTGATTCCTATTTTCAAAGGAGAATTTTGTCCTCTATGGAAGAAATGAAACGCGAACTTGAAATCGTGTATAGCTGTTTCAGCCTGGACAAAAGTTCCTGTATTGGAATGGAGGGACCTTTCATGATTTCTACCTACTTCTCACAATGAAATCTGCTCACCACGGTGTTTAAAGTCTGCATTTCTGATCGGGATTGTTTCAATCCACAGTCTATCATAGGATTCCTTGTGAGATACGTTGTACTTGCAACTCAATCTGCATTGAGGCGTTTACACACTGAAAAATTGGTGTTATTCATGTTGATTCTCATCTGTTAATCGGAGGAGCAAGGATCAGCACAAACGGGTTTTGTTAAACTCTTCGAAAGCAGTATTGGTACTCCAGGACGATTTGACGAGATGTCAAAGGCAGGGATGCTAGTGATTTCTTCAACCTTTCGTTTTGCTCCAGAGAATACAAACTTACTGCGTGTAGCCCTTCCGATCTGTTCACTAATGAGGGGTTTCATTGCTGAGCAATGCATCAGAAACAACGTTGTATGTAATTGATATGTGGATCTAATTAGACAAAGGTCTTAGCAAGGTTACAAGCTATACCGATCCTACAATATGTCAATTCACTTTATGTTGGTGACCTGCCTAGTAACAATCAAGTATGAACTATCGGAATGTTTGTATTCCATTGTGCACTAAACTGAAATAGATTCGTTCTCTTTGTGAGCCACGTAGCAAGCCAACGTTGTGACTCAAAATCTCGACACTAATCAATAACACACGCAAAGCACACGCATTTAATACCAAGGTGTACTGAGGCACAAGTTATTTAACATATGCTAAATTAAACGATTACCTCCATTCAGCCTATTGCACCGAACGCGCAATTTGGGTATTTAAGTGGGGAGATAAAACTTTCCAAATGTCATGCACCTGTTCTGGAATGCATGGGTGTCAGACAGAAAATCGAAGCGGCTACTGGCATGTTTGGAGAACACGGCAAGTTGAACTGGGGGACATGAGAACGATTGTTAGCTCGCGACTGGCAGACATCATCAATATCATTCCAGCTGCACTGTCCCTACCTTTGCCTTCACTCAATTTCTGACTGTCAATATGACTCGAATTTGTCCGAGCATTTTGTTCAACAATAAACCGTTTAATAGTAAATACAAATTATTCAGATCACGGTTCGGAAGAGCTATTGGTGTTGTTGCTATCGTCGCTCTGGTTGTTGTTGCCGTTGTTGTTAGTAGGGCTTGCCGGCGGAAACTCGCAATTTCCCACCTGATTGACGTTACATTTATGCCGCTCATCGACTTGCCTTCAACCTTTGTGTGACTGTGGGTGTGTAGTCAATATATGTTCTTTTTCTCAGCGGGGAAATTCCTATTTATGATGCCATTTTATTGGGGCTCTGGTTGTGACTATTGGTGCAATTTATTCCAATCGAAAAGTTCGAGACTTGAAAAAATGCTTTAAAAAACGATCAGAATTTTACAGAGACACCCTCGCACAGAGTCATGATGTAAACCGAAAATTCAGGTGAATGTAGCTGCTTCATTTTATCGACTTACTTAGATAAACAATAAGAAAGTCAAACAGGTTCAGTGATTCAGACGTGACTTTTACGATGTTCCAACCCATTCGACACATGGAATGAGAAACTCAATTGGTGGTGGCATTCATTACCTGGGAAATGAGCGCAGGAAAAATCACTATCACATCTCAGCCACTGCGATATGCTCCCATTACCACAAGAAACACAGCTCCAACGCTTGTACCGGGAATATCAAAGCCAAAATTGTATTTGATTATATTTAATCCGTCTCAATTCCCACAACTAAACGAATGAATATCTCTACATTTTTTGGAAGCTACTCCTCTTACTGCGATGTGGAATAGTAATTTGGTTGATGTTAATCCATTCAAAACGTTGAATGTGATTGTACAGCAGAAGACCATGGAGTAGAGCATATGCAAATGGAATCAATTATAGTAAACACATGAGGAGCAACAAAAAAGCAACCTATAAATCCAATGCCGCTGAATCGTTTACAACTGGCGTAATCTCTTTTTCGTCTCATTACGAAACTAAAAGGGGAACATTCTCTTCAAATCTGTTTCGCAATTTTAGGATACAATAATCTATTGATCAATGTCATCAATCTATCAATCGGCTATACCCAAATCGTGGTTGTGAGCTATGGACTGTGGACAACATAAAACAGTAATTTGACCAGATGATCAATTGCAAACGAGGGTGCCCCGATTGTATTCCGCCAATGAACTTACGAAATCCGCCAGTATGAATGAGGTCTATTCGTTCTCATTTTTGTTTATCTTGAACACGATAAAGGAAACAAATCTGTTTAACACTAATACGAGAGCCCTTCTATCCACGTTTATTTGGACAGAATAATATTTCACTCTGTGAATTCATTTTCATTTTATTCAATGTATTTTATTGACATATTTTTTTCCAATATTATGCACCGTGATCTATTTTTCCCTGTTTGAATCAAGTGAGTTAACGTATGTAGCACAAATATAGTTCTCCACTTAAAACTATCGGCACAGTAATTCCAGTTCAGTGATTCCTTGAGACTTAACCGCAGTCAGCGCCATGCACACCTCGATTGGCTACCATGCTGAATGTGTGCAAGAAACTAATTTTCCCAATACTTGTGCAATTATTAGGAAATTCCGGTGGAGATCACATAAACACCAACAAAAACAATTAGAGGTAGACTTGAGTGACAGAAAATGTAGATTTTCAGCCTACGTCCATGTGTTACAAGTCATTTTTCATAGCATGTATTCACAAGCACACGAGTCGCTCTACTGCCATCATTTTTTGCACGATCAATAAATAATATTGAAGTGAAAGCCACATAAAATTCATCACCAATGCACTTCCAGCGATATAAAATGAATCCTGACGGGCAAGTATTGTTGTTGAAATGAAAGATAGGTATCAAATCGGTGTCTGTCCACCTTGATAAACGAACGAAACCTTTATCACCGTGAAAGCCGAATCAGGCGGATTGTGACACACTGGGACGCGCGTGGTTCCATTTGAGTAGGTGTCTGTCGGATCAGACTTTCAACGAGGATCTCAAGGCTCGTTGCCGCGTGAAATTTAATCCGTTCTAATCTGATTAGCATTGATCAAGCGTAAACAAGCCTGTCTCTCACATATATTCACATAAGTAAACTTCGGTTTATGGATCAATTGCGCTACTCCTCGGTTTGGGGAGCTGACGGTTATTTACATCCCGTTTGCGCTGTCATTGTCTACGGACGTTTAAATGTCCTTTTTTATTTCAGGGGAGGGATAGGAGCCATGGAGAAGTCAATCGTTCAACACTGGATGATATTGATTCACCTGTCAAAAAACGTATTGATCAATTCACCGGAAAACCTCGATAAAAGGGCGACATATCTAAGTATCAAAGGGGACTGTTTATAACGTTATAAGAAAAACATTCTGGCTACACAGTAAAACTGATTTTGTTGATTATTCAGTTTCATGTTGGAAGCAATATAGAAATCAAAAGCCTTGTGCGTTACCTCGATTTGTCATAATTTTTCTTTTTTAAACACACATTTCTGTCTGATGTTCTTCAATATGAAACGCCAAACCCTAGTTGTGCACTTAAGGAAAACATTTACTATTGCGACTCTCAACACTTTATTGACCTAATAGGATGGCCACTATAACTGTCGCTAGTTTGAATTCCTTCGAAGAGCAACGGTACTCATTGTGTTGCTCTATGGCTGCAAAACCTAGCCCCTCCAAGCAAATCATGTCCAACGAAGAGCCGTATTTGACAGCCGTTTTTATGCGCAACATCGCCCGTGTATGGCGGGGTATTGCGTGACCAAATGATGAGGTCAGACTACGTGTACTGATAAGATATTCTTCCTTTTGAGAAAAACCATTTCATTGTACCGTCTTAGGTCGCTAGAGAACCTTCTACGGATACCTGAGCAACATCTGCTACATCACGCACATCGGTGGGCTGACTATGATGTGGCACAGAGGATTAAATCGATTGTTCTCGAATCTGGCTTCCACTGAGGGTTTCGGGCTACCTGACTGGGGCCCCCCAAATTGTCTTCGGTTGGAAACACTGCGAGTTATGGTATCAAACCAAAATTAAAATCAAAGCAAAATCTCAAACCGACGTGCTGTAAATAAATTAACAATTTTAATTTCCAAAGTTGACTGTTTTTTTTCTGCCGCTGTTTTTCCTATATTCTCTGTTAAACCCATTGTTATTTTTGAAGCCGTATCTATAAAGATTGGTGTTATGTATACATATATATAAATAATTACCAATATATATATATAAATATATATACAGTGACTCTACAATAATTGGCTTAAGGAGATGGTCACTGGAACGTCCCTATTTTGAATTCCTCAGGAGAGCGATGAACGCATTCATCAGCCCGCAAAGACGCGGGTAATTTTGATTCACAGGAAATCATTTTGACCGGGATTTTGAATCTCCAAATTAAGGAAGGCCTCATTGGCTCACATTAGACACAATTTGTGAACCCACTGAAATTTGCTGTCTTAGAGGTAACTATGTCTATCAGTTACCGTGAATATGCTAAGCTTTTTAATGATTCCGTGTACCCGGGATATCAACAAGCCAACCGGACGACGGATATTACCTTTCAGGAGGAATTCCCCTGTTGAGTGCACATTTTACTAACCAATAGCGCTGACATCGAGATGAAAACTGTATGGTAAATGTATGACGTGATTAAAGTTTTGAGCAGTGACGGATATGAAGTACCCGACAGTTGTACATGATCATCAGCAATACACAACGTTTTGGTTCTGCTGCTTCCGGACCCAAACTTAATATCCTCGTGAGAGCATAGCTCTGAATTTCCAGAAGAGTCCCTTTTACATTCAGAGTAGAGGCTCTAATTTTGATCCGTTTTTTCACATTTACCAGAGATAAACAAACATGTTCATACAAACATAAAGATCGTAAGTTAATTGGAAGTGTTTCCAATTCATTGTTTTGACTATGTACTAACAGAGTGATGAAGAATTTGACGAAAAGAATTAGCTCCAACGGTTTCCACCCAAGCCGTCGAACATTCCTAATCACGGTTCTATTTGATCACAAGAAGAAAGTGGGGTCGACATCGATAGATTACATGAACCGGTTGTTGGACAATTGAAACTTGATTGTTCGTGTCAAGTGGTCAGTTCAGATGGCAAAATCATAGAAATCCCTTATTTCGTCCACCGGTGCTTGTGAACCCTGTCAATGATTTTGATACTTATATGGTTTTCTTCTTCTGTAATGTGATCGGCAACCATTCGGAGGAACTATGCGTGTGTTGAAACTCAACTATGACTCACTCCAGTTAACGCAACAATGCACTCAGTCAGTCACTCATACGTAAATATTTCACATGATAATATGCCGAAAGTGCAACAAACTTAATTCAGGGATAATCTGGAACCGGAGGCAATTTTTCATTTATCTTTTGTTCGCAACAATTTACTATTGGTTTACCTAAACGATAAGGTGATGCCTGGATAAATGTGTCCAGGCCACCGAGTTGGTACTCACAAACGATCCGATTTTATCGGCCTTATCTGTACAGTGAAAATCATAGATTCCGGGTTGGGTCGGGTACGATTTTCTTAACCGGACTGCTTCACCACTGGGAAATAGATGTATACCCGGACGAATGGGTGTTGGTAATGAGGGGGGGGGCGNCAGTGCGTGATTGCACCGATTCGCACTCATTCTATGCCTTAAGATGATGATAAGATTGATAGTCGCTTGTGGACATTTATGACCATATTAATCATCAGATGGGTAGGATACGACTTGACAGCGAGAAAATGGCAGACCGGTAGACTGTAAAGACTGTAAAGAATAATAATAGATTTCTGTATCCAACTGTTAATTGGGTGGCATATGACGAGACATATTTTCGAAAGGTCTAGATCAGCCGGACTGATTGGAGGTTTGATTAAAAGTCAATGTGTTTCAAAATGAACACGCTCCTGCTCATGTATTGTCAACTATAACTAGTAATCTGTGACTGCCTTTTTCTCAGGGAAAGTCAAATGACAGATTCGAAAAAACATGTGTTGCGTATACCCATTAATCTTCATCATTTCTTAATAATTTACAGTTGCTTTTCTTACTAAATGCTGAAAAATACACGGGGATTAATTCTGTTTTCTGATCCTTGTGTAAATAATTCATACCATTGATTTGCAGATCAACGTTCAATCAGACACCGTACCTCACTGCTCCCAAAACGTGCGATTTTGAATAATAGTCGTTGAAACAATATCCTATCGTATATCACCACATTCTGCAATGGCTTGTCGAAGTAAAATAAAATAAGGAAACCTATTCGGACTAATTTACGGACTGAGATCATCGGGGATGAAGTTTAGAAATCTTCACAAATAACACTACGCTTTGTTCGGCTATCCCTAGATTTACGAGAGGAAATTCCACAAATATATACAATTCATTGTTAATAATTGCCTTGGTTGACAATTAAGTCAGTTCAGTAAACGTTTTGTTTGCGTACAATTGGTTTCCCTAGTAAATCAATAATACAGAAGACTAAAGTTAAAAGAATGTTTCATATCAGGCTATCTTTCAAGTGTGATCACCTTCGTAACGATACGCGTGAAAAGCAAGTTAGCCTAGAACCGCAAAAACTCAGCTTAGATTTATTGCCTCTATCCGTGGAATGCATTTGAATAAACGTCATACGGACAACCGAGGCCATAATTTGCGTAACAAATCATGACAAACCAACCTGCCGCTTATCCCGGTTCTTCTTCTGAATCCGTATTGCATAACAAAAATGCGAAACTTTTGACAATAAATGAGGCGTTGCTAAGCGCATTACATCATCCTGTTCTCTGCACCCGAAAGTTATTGAGGCAGTTAGTTCACTTGCAGTCGAGTTTACCTCTTCGTTTCTTTTTAAAAGCCTCTACCTAACTGTTCATGTCCATTTGATAGAACTTCGGAATCTGATGTGCTATACATGCTATTTTACTATGTTTTTCGACAGCGATTGAGATTATTAACCGCAGTGACGTGATAAAATCAATTAAATAGAGGCAAATACAAAATTGCACGAAAGATAAACACTTGAGGTTTTGTTCAGAAACTGCAAAAATGAGTGAATGACGGAAAACCGAACCGATGACATCACTGGGGTAATTAAAATTTATCAACCGAAACCACACTGATATTAGATATTCGACGAATGACAATAAAGGTGAATGTTCTATATGCTACTGTTTGTTCATGGCATTCAAACCTAAATGTGATTCACAAATTGCCTTCACATTTTAGAACAAAAATGTCAGTACACGGGGATGATTCCATTTAACTACAATGCACGGTAACCGAACTGGCTGGCCATAGCTTGGTAACACGCGATACCTAGTGTAACACAGCCGAAGGTATCTATGCACATTACCTTACACGAAGTTCGTATGAAAACTGGCGTTGTTATCTTGAACACCTTGGTTCGATAACAGTGATGGGCAATATTGCGAAAGCACATAGGGAATTAACTCTTTCCCCTAAAAAAGGGTTATGTATTTGGCAAGTGGCAGAAGAACTCCCTATCAAAATTGAAAGCACAAATATCCATCAAAAATAAATTAAATAAAAGCATTCTGTTTTATTTGATCATTTTTTTAAATTGTAAACAAGCATAACATAAGCTATGGAGTGGCAGAAATTCGTTGTCATCGAGTGGTACATAACAATACTCAGTTCACCCAAGTGATTCACTACGATTGAGGACGGAACATAGCGATAATAATAAA
Source organism: Echinostoma caproni (assembly GCA_900618425.1). Taxonomy (NCBI): domain Eukaryota; kingdom Metazoa; phylum Platyhelminthes; class Trematoda; order Plagiorchiida; family Echinostomatidae; genus Echinostoma; species Echinostoma caproni. The sequence goes on along the minus strand of UZAN01039395.1, from coordinate 91,087 downwards.
ACAAACATATGTACTTGATTTTTTTAATCAACTCAACACTCGATTATACATCCCGACTAGTAAGTCGATAATCCCTGACGTGATTCTCACAAAAACATATTCAAATTGAAAGTCAGACTACCGCAAAATGTACTGTGTTGTTACTTGTGGTTAACACTTGAATTGAGAGACTAAAACAGTTGCCAACACCTGGTTTTCAAAATAGTTGAGGTGTCACAAAATCTTTTCATTCTAGTCTCATGTTGTTAGATAATTCCAGCCATGTTTGACGCAACCTGTTTCTCTCTAAATGTTATTCACGGGGTTGAACTTGAGGTGTGAATACAGGCAGATCAACCGCTCCGCAATCCCATCCAAAATACATCCGTTTTCTCCGTTTACGGTTATAGTCTCCTACTCAATGCTTTCTTCCGATAGCAGCGATTACATTCACGCGGGTGAGTTGGGAACATGGATAGCTAGTTCGTTGTGTGGAACTAATAAACCCTGATGCTAGGCCACTGATGCAAAAACTGGTTAAATACAATTCCCAGGTTGCCAGCTGTATCGGACAGCGGAATGTGTTTTACACCGGAAATTTCGAGGCTAATTTTATGAATTGACCAAACACCGATATACTGCATTTTCAGTTTAAGTAATGAGACGCTTGCTCGAAAAGAAGTACGTCATGCCATTACTCCACTATGCCACTAAGCTGAGTTGATGAACCTTTTGGTACAGAGGTTCCAAACAATGAGTACAAGCAGATAAGTATTTTTCTCATATGTTAGTAAATGATTGTTTATCTTTGTGGAACATCTGAGGACTCACATCTAGATTAAAAAAACGCCGGCTAGAATACCATTAATAATATTTTAACAATCACCTTTTTCCAAAGGTTGATTGGGTTGATTATAGACGATAATGGGTGAACCATGGAAATTAACCAACTGAAATACAGTATGGAGTGTTCATATCTCTCTGTTTGTTGAGCGAGAGAGTCAAACTTAGTGGTTGCAGACTTGTCAGTCACTGCCGCAAATTCACTGATCATACCATTTCGTGGGGATATTACTCACTGAACTAACTGCAAAGTAATACAATAATCTGGAATCAAGCATTTAAACCCAGGTGAGTACTGCCAGATTGTTAAATATTGCAAGTGACTGATGAAAAACACAATTGTGCAAGTGACTTGTTTGGAGGAATGGCGTCTAAATAATGTGTGAATACCAACCAGACATGTAGTTGCTCAAAATATATTTTCTTTACTCAACTTGGTTAGCTTGACTAAATAACGACAGAAATTGTTCAGAACAAATACGCAATCTCTTTGACGAATAGTATAGGCTTTCCGGCCGCGTTCATACATTCTCAAGCGGTCGAATCGGTCGATTGTTCAAGTTTTATGCCCACTGCGTGTCAAGGTGACTAGGAGTGAAGAAATGCTAGATTCGCGCGAATTTTTGAGCACATCGATTATCCGGCTCGCGCCCAATCAAGACGCGCCGTTATCTTTCCGACTAATCCAACATGCCGCATGCCGAACTGTTTATCAATTTGGTTTTAATTTTGCAACAGGTGCCAATGTGCATATGCAGTATGTACTCGGAACTTTTGTTTCGTGTTTTCATCATACGATACGTTACTGCGCGTATTCCGATCAATATTACTGTGGTTATAGTATTTTCTTTCAAAGCTACTCTCCGAGTCTGAATTAGCCTCCAGATCTTTTCTACCAAATTAAACTGAGTACATAATGTTTTTTCTGGCGCTTAACCGGCGGGTGAACTCCCTTTAGAGTGGATTTTGGAATGTGGGTTTGGCTGTGTATCTGTTCTCTATGTTTTACAACAATGAAGGTCCTATGCTTATGTGTTCGGAACATTAGACAAATCCTCAGAGAAGAACAAATTTTGTTTAGCTGACTAGAGAAACCAGTCTATCTGATAAGCAGTTTCCGGTCCTGTTGGTGCTCCTCAGCAATCGCTTTGTGTGTGTAATGCAGCCCCGGGCAATTTGGCAAGCAAATATAGATAAACAGCATTTTTTTTCAAGTCCTCGTACAACTGTAATTTCAGATTTTTACAGTGCAATTCATTTAGGTTTATGGAATTAGAGATAAGATGATAAATTGGTTTCCCTAAGACAGAGCTTTACGTTGCTATGCCCTATTTATTTGGGTAATACCAGATTCGTGACTGTATGCACCAAAGTGAGAATGGGACAAAGGAGAGTCATGCAAATTCCGGACCAATTGAATGACTTTGTGCTCCAGTATTGAAGGCGAATGAGTGGTCTCATCCCGGTTGTTTGACCTTGTCAGAACTGAGTTACAACAATTTTATCACGCAAACAGATAGCCGTGATACTCCTGAGTGGAGCAATCAAAAATTTGGTTCCGGTCTATATGTGTAAACGGAATGCACATTACGACTCCTCTGTGGGGACTAGAGTTTTTCCGGTTTGACAGAGCGCGTTTTTACGTATCATGGCCTTAAATTATGAATACTATTAGTGAAATCGTGAAAAATGGGTAGTATGCTTGCCTTTCATCTGTGAGGTCCCGGGTTTGATCTCCAGTTGAGTCGATTGATTCGCACTACTGATGAGGCCCAACCAGGTCAAATCAGCTGTTCAGTGCTTCCCAGCTTTTCAGCTCACGCCTTATGTGCTCGACGAGTTCATCATCAAATTTAAACCACTTTGACAAACCGCGAGTGTGATTTTCACGAATAAGGCGGTACATTATTAGAACCCTTTATGTGTGTGAAGGCAAGAGGGAAACAGCAGTGGTTCAAGCTAGCATTAGCTGGAAACAACTCATTACAGGCAACGGTAATAGCATGTAGCATGCTCGTGATCATCCGTGGATGACTAAAATTGTATTCATTTGAGGGAGTTTTACCTGGACACAGGATGGGTTGCCAAAAATAAAATCATCCTTCAGTAATAAGATATATTAGGATGTGGTACGTTATGTAGATGCTGCCTATCTGTTGTGTGAATATCTACTCGTAAGTATTGTAGATGTAGACGTTTTTTCGATTCTTTTCACTTTCTTTTAATCAATATATATTTAGCAGGAAAAGCAATGCTTAGATAGAAGAAATCAAAAAAATTAGAGGCTCGCATGCATATCAACTGGGTAAAGTATGGTGTTGTCTTCCAAAACAATTGGGTTTGTAACTACAACCCGTTGACCACCAGCACCTACGGGGCCACTTTACTATCACTTGTATGTTTTACCCCACATTTAATCAGTTGAGTGTTCAAATTGTTGTTTGACAAATTGAAGTTTTATGTTGAGATTATGAATAGATCAGTGCTTTATTGGTGTGGTCTCTTAGCTCAGCTGATAAAGCGTGCGCTGTACGGAAGCGTAGACGCATTCATCAGTGGAATCGAATCCCACCGAGGCTACTGAACTTTCCCTAATCGCAATATAAATCAAGTGGTTCCTTGTTTGTTTTAACCTTACTGGTTAGTACCTATTCATATCTAGCTCTTCTGGGAGTTCTAAAACCCAAGGGAAGCGAACAGAATTACAGCAGTGACATCAAAATAATGGGATCAGATTTTCTATGTACACATTATGGTTAACATGAACTCCTCTTATGAATAGACGAGCACACGAGTGTCCAAGGTGGGCATTCATTGTGTCACAGATATTCATCAACGCAGTGCATTCAGAGGTTAATTTCAATATTTTTCAATTCACACGTTATTCACTTTATGTGGCGTGGTACTATGCGGAAAAAATACCATATATAGAAGAATTTACTGTAATATAAACCTGTGCCCTAATCCCTGACACTTTAGGCATAGAAGTGTTGTAGAAAGAAGTGCATAAGGATACTCACCAGTATTCAAACACTCCTTTTCTTTCAGTTGAGTGAATGTGAATACAAGTTGTATGATTCCAAAATGCGGAGTGGGTCGTCATCGAGGCAAGCAAATGTTTTTTCCACTTCTTCATCCAATGACTCATCTGCTGTATTTGCTTTGGTCTTTGTAATCACTCACTCACTTCTGTATAGCCTCAGTCGTGTTAACAATAAGGACGTCAACCAATTCGATTTTTTTGGGCGTACATACACACCAAATGTTCTGACAAATAGACCTATCTATATGACCACGAGCAATGCTTGTTAGCTAATTTGCTGATCTATGGAAAAATAGGCTATGGTAGAAAGGAAACTCAAGATAGAGGACTATTTGACTGTGCATCCGCAATTTCTGTTTATGCAGTTCATTATGCGATGAGCTCTGTTCTATCGCATTCCGAACGGCAGTCGCAAAATGCAGCCACAGAAATGACAAATTACAATCATTAATCTGCTTCTTCTCGTTCGCAGGATACCTTCTCCCTTGCACGAACAATTATCCGTTTTCCTGTCATTACAAACGTCCACCTAAAGATTCTGTATTCTGGATCACGATGTTGGTCTGCATCCCAAAGAATCTGTGTGATTCAACACCTATCTGAGTGAACACATGTTTGGCATCAGGTATTTGTCATGTTGTCGAATCGATTCAGTGCCATTCTCTCTAACAAAGGCTGACCATCTTTGTGACTAAGTGGAAAACATTTATATATGTTGTTATTATCATGTAAGGATCAAGGGATTGGGCCTTCCCCAGGTTCCATGTTGATCAACCCGCTTTTCCGTCAAAATCAGAAATGTTACAGTGCATTGAATAGGTGAGCAAAACCTGGTACACAGCTGAGTCAATTATTTGCAAACTAGTCTGTTTTGTTTTCACAGGTGTGTCAAATATATCAGTTCGTTTAAAACAATGGTAACATGTGTTGTATTTACTTACGAAAAGTGTTCAAGTCCTAAAAGTTCAAAATACATATAAAAATGCTTTTAAAACGAAAATATCTGTGGTTGCAATAACACTTTACAGAATTTACAATCAATTGGTTGTGCAAAACATAGGTTGAACCCAGGATTTGTGTCTCCATGAATAGGTCGTTGTTTGCGCAGTGGTTGCATGAGTTCAATGAGGCAAACAAAATTGGTCCAAGCTTACAACCGGAAGTCCACGTTCATCTATGCTGATTACATTTTATTTCAGACACCAGTTTCTGATGCAGCGGAAATGATGTGTGTTCTTGTTACGGACTGAAGTTTGTGAGTTTCCGGACCAGAGGTCTGTCTTTTTCACTCGTGTTCCCTTCGCACGGCGCCTACATTCCGGCTGAAATAACATTGTGACACCACGGTGACTATATCTCACGCATCCATAGTACTGAACATTAATCACATGTAGAAATTGACCTCGATGACCAACTCTTTTTGAGGATACGTTGAACTCTAAAACGGGTAACTTACATTTTTCCAACCTTTTTTGAAACAAAATTGTCTGCATGGGATTGGGGAAACATGGATTTCGTACTCAAAGATATCGTTTGAATAATTAGACGGTGAACATCATTTGCCCAGATGTACGCACATATGCGAACATACAGTGAGTAGTCTCGGCTATTCAGAATGGACGAAGCTATACGGCAGGTCACGAAATCGGATTCCAGTTTGCACAGCTCCTGTCATGTGGTCCGTTTATCTTACGGACTAGGCTCAACTTCGCGACAACAACAACATCCTATTAGATAGACACTCATCAGATATTCACATCCGTGAGTATACAATGTCTTCCCTTCATATAACCATATTCAGAATTATATCAAAATTTGTGATCATTCATTTAGGCATTTTAGAAAATACCACGTAAAAGCAAACCAATTAGTTTTTACATAGAACAGTATAAACCGGACCGGGAACAAAGCAATCCTCAAAGCTGTTGACTGCAGACTGAATACTGATCCACATGCTATTGATCCCTGAACCGCACTCACAACTTGGATGATTCATGCAAAAGAAAACCAATCCAGTCCGTATAAATGACTACTGGCATTAGTAGTTTGGAGATAGAAAGCTAAAAGCACTTGGTTCGGTCAATAATAACTGTTGCTACTTCACGGAGAGGTAGGGTATCTCTGAAAATGTTGGACTGATTCAGCAACCTCGTCGATGCCAATCATCATGTGTATAGGATTGAATTTCAGCGACAAGGTAAACTTAGCTGGTCATAGAGATCTGTTTCGGGTAATTACAGTTGTTAAGGAATAAGTGGCATAGCTAACACTCTTTTATTTTTCGACCACCCATGGCGATAAATGACGTTTCATCAAAACCACAACCATGCGAGAAAACAATCATCTTGATTGAGGAAACAGTCAGCTAGTTCTAAGCATGCTAGACTTTCATGATTCTAGCTGAATTATACAATAATTGGGGTTCTAAATTCAAAGACCTGGAGAGAGGGAAAATACCTCTCTCTTTCTACGACTGTTTTTCAACCAATAGGGTCTTTTTCATTCGCGCGTTTGGGAATACCCACATGACACTGAAATGGTATGTTTTCCTGTGTACAAAATTCTAGCCCAAGAGATTTAATGTATTCCATATGCATAATTTATGGGGAAATCTCACTGTACCGGTTTGGACAGTACGGACGACCTCGATTGAGAATGCACTATCCCATGAGACTGGCTGACTACGCGGTTCATGAGCCCAATGAGAACCAATGGTTATTCTTTCGGGGAATTTGTTATATGTAACTGGTTAAGGGGCTGTCATTCTGTGGGGACAATCAGACAAAAATGCTCTGCCAACCAAACTTGATTCGAAATAAGGGTGTTCTGTTAGGCCACACTACATCCCAACCTGATAGCACTCGTGTGCCGGTTTTACGCACTAATAAGGTTGGTGTTCTGCTATGAACTGATAAAGATACCAGACAATATAGAGGAACCAAACATACATGGAGTGTGGTTACCGAATACGGATTGAAGTGAAATACTTAAACTGTGTTGATTATCTTCATTTCGAGAGACAGGTAGATTGTGACTACGTAAGGTTTCAATCAATAAGTGAAATATATCGATCTTTGAGCAGTTTAATTTATGCACACCAATAAAAGCCTCATCCTGATCTAGCCAGTAAATTCAGAACAATTTCATGTTCTACACGGATAAACATTGGTAAGGAAAAGCAAACAATGGATATTCTGTTTAAGATAGTTAAACTACGACTCTCGAAGTCTCTCAATATAAAACATGAGAACATATGTTTGATGGGATCAGCAGTCGTTAGGTTTCTTTTTGGATAATTCTGGGGAAGAATCTGTAATTCTGTTGTGACCACTAAGGAAAGGAATGACGTGATAGGTTATTGGAATTGGAATAGTGAATTAGATTGGTAGCTGCAATTGTTCAGTTTTTATAGGCGAAAGAATGTGTTACTGACGTATCAGACGTCAGACGTAAAATAGAATTCAGCCAAAATAAACCAGAGTAGATCGAGTTATTCTAACATTCTACTCTGATATTCCCAGGAGTGTATCATTAAATGATCACATTTCTTCGATAGTCATTTGTTAGATGGATTTGTGTCATTCTTATTCTCCCTACGGTGCGATTTGGAACACGTGTTTTCCACTTGATCCACTTAAAGTTAACATGATTTTACAAGCATTTAATTATGGTGTGTGATCTCGTTTGAAACGGTAGTCATGTGTCATCCGACAATTCAGGTCTATGGGTTGTCCCTGCGGTTTATTCTCTCGCTCCGAGACGAGATCCCGGCTTGTTCTCCACGGGACATACAAATCATGATTTCCTCCATTTAGCTTCATCGGTATTTCTACGACCTATCAGAAAATTTTATTTATCATCAAAATGAAAGATTGTTCAATGTCTCATCCCTTAGGTTCACAGTCATGATTGGAAAGTAACCAATCTACAATACTCCAATCGGTAAAACCACAGGTCAAGATGAAAATAAAGCTATCAACTGCATGTTCAACAATCTGGATATCGGTAACCTAGATCAAATGATGATGCGTATCGAACAGTGGGACCAAATCCAACCGTGCAGTTTTGTTTTAGCATCTGAAACTACCGATATAATGCAACATGATTTTAGACAATTCCTCCGTAAATAAAAAGTTGTGCGGTGTGATAAATTCATTTACAATTTTATTACAAGCACAGTTCTGTAATTCACCGGGTAACAGGTTTTTAGTACTTCATTTCTATTCCATTTAATTACTTCCAATTCTATAATTCAACATATATGGTTAATTCCCGCAAATAAAACAACTAAAACTATCCCCATCACGTGCAGAAAACGGATTGAGCATATTTGTGTGCGTTAAAATGCAGTACACAGATATTGGGATATCTTTAACTTGTATTTGGGCATATGTATCTCATTTCGCGGGAGTTTAGTCGCTCCTTGGAGTTTAGGTTTGTTTGGTGTGCTACAAAAAACCAATGGAACCGCCGAAAAAACGTCCGCTTTATGTGATCGCTCTTTATTTGGACTCATCAGTGATGATAACCAATGCTTTTTCTTTACTATAAATCGAAGGAGTAACATTCATATCAACGGTTAAATTCCTAGATTGAACTGGCAGTATCTAGAAAGCACCTTTAAAGCAAAACGACTCAGTGATCAATCATTTGTGGTTGAGTCCTGCGGTATGGAAGGTAGGCTTTGATGAGAGTTGCCTTCCTCTCTTTGATCGAAGTAGGTACCCGATTTGTTGTCTTGCTAATCAGTTTTTTTATTTATACCTCCAAATTCATGAATTAATTCTTATTTCCTTTTGTAGATGAAACAATGGGGTGTAAAGATAAAACTATCATCGGTGTAAAACTCAAGCTCATGCTAGATAAGCTGCCTACGTACCTATCAGGTTGACTGGGAAAACTGTAATGAGGTATCTCTTTTTCCAACGTCAGCCCATAGCAGGCGAATCACTCTCGTATTTGTTTTGAATAAATCGTGGTACATGCATCATCGGGCTGTTCCATTTCCAAGTCCTCATATAAACAGTCCAGAAAGCTGTAGCATTGTGATATCTTTCCAATTATTCTCTGTCAATTGTGTGTGCAACATAGTTTAATCAAGAAAAGCGAACAGACTGCGCTTCTTGAGGCGGACGTTTGACGCTCCGATAGCGCAATACAGTTTTATCAATCAACCAGAGAGGTACGTCCGTAACCTATGCAGCTTGAGATTTTATCATGCGGTCCAATGATTTGTTTTACAATAAAGAAATCAAACTGAGTGTGAGTGGATTTGAACGTGCAAGATAGGACCAATCAGTTGCCTTCCTGATCACGATAGGGACGAGATGTTTGCGCGAAGTGGATAATCTTCCCGGAAGAGATTCTGTGCCACGTTGTTTCGCTGAGATGACAATAATAATAAAGCACCAACAAATCACCCAAATTTATCTCAGGAAATCAAACTTCCCATTTCCGTCGTAGATTGTAATTTGAACTGTGCTAAACAAAAATAATAAAACAAATAGTGAAGTACAGACTGATGACGTTCTGTACCCTATGTTGCAACCGATACAGATGGTATCAAATGTGTGTAGTCTGGAGGGTTTGGTTTCCGACAAATGTTGATTCTTTCTCATCGAACTCTTGACCATTAGAAACTGGGGCATATTAGCTCAGAAGCCATAGAAGATGCAATGATAGGTATCACCCTTGGGGTGAAGTGAGCCATGTTCCCATCCCGGTTTGTTTGTCATTCATCGTGGTGTTCCACCGTTCGCACTTTGTGAGCCACCCCCGCTCCCCCGGCCAGTTGTTATGCACCAAGCCATGTCATGTTAGTCTATGTGATGTTTGGGCTATGTCGTTGTCGTCGTCATTGTTTTTGTTGTTGTCGTTTGCGGACAGAAACGTACGACGAAATGGTAGTTAGCTCATCAAATCAGGAAGTGTGATTAGTGATTGACAGGAAAGCTGCGGACGTATGGTAGTGATGCAGGGACAATGGGAAGCACAAGACGATGTACGGTCAACAATCATTTGTATAAAACGCACAAACACACCAAAAAGGGCACACAAGCCAACAGAATTGGAGATGAGTGTGGGACAACGAAGCAGGAAACCAAATACAGACAAATGCAACTATTCGCGTTCGTTTACTATTCTCCTCGTGACTGTTGTCGTTTTTTTCTCGTTGTGCGATTACAAATGCGCCAAACGCACAGCCCCAAAACCGAAAAAGACACGACTGATTTCAGTAATGCTAACGAGAGAGACATAGCAAGAGCAACAATCGTGTGGCGCGATTAAACTCGGAAAACCAGATTGATCGAAATACTCAAGTCTCGTTCACTTTGTATCTCATCGCTTCAAGTGGTTACTCATGAGAGGAAAAGCTGGTTGGCTTTATGGGTATGCACGATGAAACCGTTAAATTATGTTGAGTTAAGCAAAGATGAAACAGACAAAAAAATTGTACCCAAAAAGTTTAAATCTTGCCGGTACAACTTACGTTATAAAAAAACCGTTTTATGCAGAACGATAAGGTTTGTTCACCGATGTATGCGCGAATTTGCGTTAATTTATTGTTGTTAGAAGTTAAACGTGATTACTTTCCTTCCCTCAGTGAAATCGGAGGTCCCAAAGAGACACGGTCATGAAAATCTCTGTCCGGATAGAGCCAACTTTTTATGAGCCATTGAGGGTGCACCGTTTCACACCCACGGTTTTCAGGAAACAAGTGAGAGATCAACAGTTCGAACTCCCCGAACGCGGTTATGCAGAATGCATTTGCCACCGAATAGGTTTTCACTGAAGTGTGGCTAGTGAGTTCTACCGAGTGCGAGAGGACAGCGCTAGATATCGCACTTGATTTGTGTATCGTAATCACGACTTGAGCAACAAATGTGCGTCAGTGATTTGCTTCTGGCTTCCCTGGATTTCTCTTTTCAGATTGACCTCTAACACTGCGTTGCGCCATTGTTTGTACCAACCAATTGGGAATGTCTTCAGAAATTCGTTGTGACAGGGGCCGAGTCGCGCTGCCGATGTAAGTGTCACCGCAACTGCAGGTAAGCTGATAGATGACGTGAAGCCCAATTTTGCAGCTGGTACTGTTCTCTTTTATGCAAACGAAGTCCTTGGGTATACGGTATCATTCGAAGCTGTGCGGCAGAAAGCTTTAGACATAATGTCGTCTCCATCTTTATTTTAAATTCATTGTATGACCACCCTTGAAGGTGAGAGTGAGGAAGGCGCATTTCGTCCGTACTTCTTCCACGGATCAACCGGTGACCTGTGTTTGCTACGCACATCGATGAACTTCTCTGGAACGATGGAGCAAGACAATTTTAGAGATCAGTCTGATCAGAGTAATCCAGAGGCATCAATTGCAAAACATGTCATGACAGCTGAACATATCGTTGACCTACATTTTCCGTTCAAGCCGATATTATGCAAAACAACTCCCAGGACCTTGGCGCTTAGCGACGCAATGCTGATCAAGTTGCGTGATCCAATATTGTGCACAAAAACATTCCTGACACAATCAGACAGACTGCTCCCCTTTGCCAGCCTGACTATTGTCCGTTGGACCTTTGCAGTATTCAAATGCCGCTTGTATAAATACCATATTGTAGCGATTGAAGAGATCAAAACACATATAAACACATCTCATTTTATTTTTTTTCTCTTTGTTCTTACATCAAAACCTTTTCCTTCAATTTACTTCATTTTTCTGTCCACCCCTATCTCCAGGGCTACGTTTGTTGCAAACCGATAGCCATTTTCTCACCCGATACGGTCTGAAAAGTTCAGCAAAAACTGCTCCAAAATATTAAAATATTTTCACAAATATTAGTTCACAAATCCGTTGTACTTATTTCCAGGTTGACGTGAAATATGGATACTTGTTTTTCTACATTCTACACGTAGAACATCATGCCATTATAAGTTCAGAGAACAGATTTATTGTTGAATTAATGTCTTGGTAAGTATTAATTGTGGTCCAGTGAGCTCTTTCGCACTTCATGGCATGGCCAACAGGGCTCGCATGCAACAATTCAAACGGGTACTACCTTTTATTTGCTCCGGAGTGTGTCGTTGTAACTCCATTAAAACCCATCCGACTGATATCCGTTTTTGGCAAAGTGTATAACGGCCAAAAACGGAAAAGGCTTTCGCTAAAAATAGTTTTTACCTACCACGGTGATTGTGCGACAACAAGTGTGTGTGTGTGTGCATTCTCATTGTAAACGCAGCACTACTATTTCTCTTAGGCAAAATAGATCATCAAACACCTTGTTTGTGAATGACATTCAATCAGTTCAACTCAGTTTACCTTTCAGGCTCAATTTTTTTAAATACCTTTACTGTTGTCTAACGAACTAAAGAGACGCACAACTAAACCCCTCACACACACATTCCAGTCAACCATAACAATAAAACCGATTATGACCCTGGGTTCCATTTACCGACCTGCTGTATCCGTGGTCTCGGTATAACTCTGTTCACATAACATAGCTCAACCTTTTCAATTCCAAATATATTCCCTTAAAGGACAATTTTCTAGCGGGATAATGAACAGAGGCAACTGACTGACATATCGTCTGCATTATCTGATTCAGGATCCGAAATTGATTCCTTGTATTGTTATTTTTGTTTTTGCTGTTGTTGATTTCACTCTTCCCCCAACATGGGTTTTATCATTCACTCTCCATCCAAATGATAAGTGCTTAGTAAAGTCTCACATTGTTATAATACTGCTCTGTGTATACCCTGTTCTGTCTTATCCTATTTCAATTCCATTCCGAGAAACATCTGGTGTAGCGGGGGGGAGGGTTGAGTTGAGTGACTGGTACCGTATACGCATGTACTGTCAATTAGTAAACACCAGAAACCAAAATCCATAGTGTCTTCCCGTTCCGCACTCCTGCACGACCCACAAATTTAAGTCTGAAATGTTTATACGGTTACCTGAGTGACCGGGTGAATACAGAATGGATGTGGACAATGCAGGCATTCTTCAATACACAAAGTTAACCACGACCATCACCACTACCACCACGAAACAAACAAAGCGAGAGCGAGAGAGAGAGAGAGAGAGAGCGAGGGAGGAGACAAAAGCTAACAAAAACGCAAGCAAATTCTCCACTGCCGGTTTACTGCCGGACTGAGAATGTTCGACGGATTGCTAAGCGCCAAACAGTATTCTCGTCTCTAGCGCCTTATTTGTTTGGAAGATAAGCCCGATGAAACTGATTTTGCCCCGAGGGGTCACTGTCAATTAGAGACTAACCTCGCCCAAATTCCGCGTGGTTATTCATCTAGAGCTAACCTTACATACCTACCTACCTAAACCGGATGGGTGATGAGTGTTTTCGAGTTGGTTTCAATTGCATGAAACAGTTTGATCAATTTCCAAAAACGGAAAACTCAGAGTGTCTTTAGTTATTACCGGGACAGTTTTCGGTTGCAAACAAATGGTGGACCATCTATGTTGACTACTTGGTAAAGTTCCCTCAGGCTCAGTAAAACGTAACCGCAAATCGCAATATCACTGTGTAGTTAACTTGGGCATGCATAGGTTGATCATCTATGAGAATCCAACGACCCAAAGGTTGAATTAAATCCGAACCACACAGAAACCGTTACGTAATAAATCTATTCTAGTCAAAACTCTGGAGACTAGCCTTCATCAAATCAACACAAGATTGACCAGACAGTCTCATATAGATGGTGAATTCTGCATTCAGTTGATCAAGCGGGTATAGACACTCCAGTTGTTATTCCGGGCTCGATAACGATTTGGGCTGATAAATTACCACTGCTGTTGAGCATAAGCAGCACAGCGATGGTTTTACAGTGTATTGCATAGTCTCATGTCGTTCGGCTTGGTATTGAAGGATACTTGTCCAGCAATTCCCTGAAATATAGGGTTGATTCAATTCGTACTTTTACTTCATGACTGACTCTCATCGCAAAAGCCAGGGGTAAACCAATGCGAATTCATACTGGAATAGAATATAAATCGACTGCAAACACATAAGAGAGAATCTGGTTATTATTCCGTATACTGGTTATTCTCTGGTTTCATATTTAAATCACTAGCTTTCCTTTACCCTAATAAAAGGACACTATTTAGTGCCAACGATTGCTGTGCATCTTTATCTATTGTTTATAATTCCTAAAAATGCGGTAAGAAATTCATTTTTTTAATCTTGTTGGACTGTTCCAATATACTTCGCATTTATATGCACAAAAATTATTGGTGAACTTGCGCATATTATCCTTTGCGAAGCAGTACACTAATTGCCACAATAAGGGCCTTATGCTCAAATAAATTGGCAGTATTAGGAGGACTGTTGACACGCATCTGTGATTAAAAACGATGGAATACGAAACAAACATTCAGGGAAGAGAAACTTTGTAAGGTGCACTCGGAACAATATTTTAGTATAACAAAGTATGCCATTTGATTCATCTGTCCTTCTTCAAACGTTTCAAGCACCGTTTACCCTAAAGGTCTACTCGTAGAACTGCTAGCCGTTGGGCCTTTGAATGACGCGTGTGTTAATCCAGTTCTTATTCTCCCGACGAGATGGAAGCCTAAAACCACGTGATCAAATATCGATCACATCAGTGAAGATTCAACTAACGCCATTCATTCTGATTTCGGTTAACCCCCATTATTTTGTTTAATGGAATTATTGTGCACACACAAAAATTTGTTTTGCTTTTCAAGCAGGAACCTAGAACGATGGCCTTGGGATGTCAACATCCGTATGGGTTTTTTGATATCTCGATGAGTTCTCGTGTGCCTAACAGGGAAAATACAGCTATGCAATTCCAAGGATTTTTAAAGCGTTTCTGAGGCCTGCTGCAGTTCATTAGATTCTATCTGCAGTCTATGATGTGTTCCTGAAAATCACAAGTGGAAGTCAGAAATTAAGCAACACACCACGAGCTGTTCACCGAACAATCTGACGTGAATCCAATCATGTTAGTCTGGGTTTGTCTCTGCTTTTGGTCGGACGCTTTTTGTAATCCTGGCTTTATAATTCAATAAGCAGTGAACAACCTACTTTGACATTTCAGCAAAAAGAAATCAATGTCACTGAACCTATAACTCACACTGACTAACTCACATTATCAATGTTCAATCGAAGTGCTCGGGTATTTTTGAAGCGCGCGTTTTTCCTCTTGCGCAAACCGGTTCTTTTCCCTCAACTTTCACAAGTTTCAAGATTAGAATGGTTTGAAAAGTATACAGATTGTATAGTTGATGGTTAGTCACTGCAGTTATCACGAAGAATTAACCGAGATCCAGGGCCACACCTCCCCTGCTGGCGTCAAGTGTTCGTATCAAATGAAGGCTACAGAACTGTTATAACTTCAAAATGTTGCGAGTTAAATCTGCCAAACAAAATTATGTGAATACTTTCCATGTGTTGATAACCCCATTTTGTATTTATTTCTAGATTCCATGCACATTGTAGTCAACTTGTGGACACTATATAACAAAAAATCTGTAAAGTGAAAGTGTTGAAACAAAATAAATACCAGATCTTGATTATAGGATCAAATCCTAGTTTACCCATGTGTCATATCCGATCCGTAATTTGAAACAGCAAAACCATGCTTCTCGTTTCTTGCCGCTCGTCAGAAATGCGTATTCGGTAATCTGAGTCTGTTTATTTAAATAATTTTACTCAGGAAGTATACTTTAAACTCTGAGATCTAATTTGCACCGGCACGCATATCTGTTTGGTCGGCGATGTTTTTGCTGTCAAAATAAATCGTCAATATATTGGCATACTACTAATGGTGTAAAAAAATCAGAAAAATGTTTAAGTCGTGAATGCTTCGGTCAGTAGCTCAAACCCACCTACAAAATAATGAATCATGGTATTGATTCATAAAGTGATTGATTCCAAGACGTTTGTCTTCAATATACATAGGATAATAAATTGCAGTTACTGAATGTCTAACAGTGCTTCCAGCGAACTTTTGTCGATTCATTCATAAACTCCTTGTATAAATTTATATGCCAATATCTTGGGTTAACCGCCATCATATCACCATGTTTCAATTATCTTAATAAAATTCATATCCGTTTTCACTTAACTAATTCTCAAAATACATCTTTTGACTGTGATTTGTCTTAATAACTGATGTAATAGATGAATAAATCTTCAAGTAAAACGTGTTTTTTCCAAATTCCGTCTTCCAATATCATTCACTCACATTGGGGTACTTCTCGAGCCAAGTAATATAAACGTTCCAGTTCACTCTTATGTTACATGCATGCTTCATTGCACATGAGTTGAAACCAAGTCGAGCAAATGGTTCACATGATCTGGTACATAAGTGAATCCTAAAGCGAGGAACGTTGTTTACAGAAAATTAGCTGTTCTCTTTGAAGGGCTGGCTCACTTGGTTCGAAAGTATCTCCTCACGTGTTTCATTCCTTAAGCTGATGTCACATTCAAACAGTAGTCCGAAATCCTTGATCAGCTACTCCCTGACAGTTAATAACAAACTGTTACAAACATTTCTAAATGTTCTGATTTTTGTGAAAATTATCTGAGTTGACTAGAAATCATTGGAGCCAAATTATTCTTTGTGGTATTTGACCATATTGTATACCCATTGCGAAAAACAAATCCAAGTGGACAACGTTTTCATTCTAGTTTAATTACGAAAACTGCACATTGTTGTTTGGTGAACATAATTTAGCCAGCTGGTTTTCAGTGTCAGTCGGTGAGCTAGATTATAGCTACACTTTCAATGAAGTGACAAATCGCTTCATTAAATAGCGTCTCCACCTTTTTCCATTCCTAATGTAGTCAAAATCTTTACACTAAGTGTGGTGCTTCATCTATTCAGCCAGTGCTCCACCTCCGAAGATCGATTCGGTCCATCCATCAACCCGCCTCATCAAAAATGACCGTTGAAATTGTGGCGAGTTAATAGACGTTCCCTGGTTAGACTTAGTTAGACTTGACTTCCTCATGATTAGCGAGCTAAAAAACGTTGGTTCTGTTCGTCAACGGACAACCAACCGGACAAGCCACAAAACAATCCATGCAGAAGTTTCCAGGTTGACGAATTCAATCACTCCCTTTAGTGAGTGACCTCTGTGTACCAGGTACTGAATCAATAGTAATATGAGGCTCACTGGACGACAAACAAAACATTCCCGCATCAGTTGTTAGCGTGCCACCAGTATGTTTTTTTCTCATTTTTGGACAGCAGGAAAACAATCACCGCACTCCAACGTGTGATAGTATATCTGAGGTTCATCACCGGATATCGGTCAGAAAGGCGCTATTCTAACCACATCATATATGTTTCATTTGCCGAAAAACAGAAAACATAAATTTTGTTGAACAGTTTGTTTTTTCTTGTGTTACCCTCTTGTCTAATGAGCGTATTTTTCACCAAATGTCGGAAAAGTAGGCGTGCAAACATGTATATTTTTGTTGATTTCTGCATGTATCACAATTCGTATCTTTCAGGTGACCAACAACAGTGTTTATCTAGCAAAAAGTATAAGTCTTATGTGCACAGCTTTCAAATGGAAGGAGAACTAATGCTCAGTCACATGAAGTTAACTTCTCTAATCCTGGCTTCCGTACTCTCGAGTCCGCCTAGCCATTGACTGGGCGGCAGTCATGACTATGGTCAATGTAAACTTGAGCAGCGATCTCTGCCAGGAATTGTCTCACGTTCTTCGGAATGGAGTTGTAAAGTGAACGATAGTATTTGGCGAAGAACGACCTTACGGACAATATGTGAATATTCAATGTATGCCAAAACAAGAAATACCAATAAACTTCTTTGGAATTATTGGTCAAGGGCATATTTGGGCGGTTTCGTATTCACTGTCCCTTGTCGTTGCATCACACTTTTGATACCTATTTGTGCTTCCATCAGAATGCAATGCCTTAATTTGTGTTTCTGGAGTTATTTGTTCTTACCATGTATCCAAAGACATTTATTACCTTTTGTGGTGCATCACTTGCGGGTTATATACTGCCGGACTTGTTATTTAATAGGTCATCTGTTACTCGAAAATCCACAAGCATCAAGTGAATCAAACGTGGATTAGTTTTGTAAAACCGTTTAGAAAAAATAACCAATGAAATACAAACTAGAGATCATTTAAAGGAATGCAAATGTGGAATATTAGTAATGAGTTGTTGAAAATTCAACGTGGGTAAATCGAGGCGGTTAGTATCAACTATCAGATGAGCAGAAATTAGGTCCCTCTCATGACCCACTGATCAATCCAGAAACAATGGTTATTATTATCTACTGTCTGTGAGAAAGCTCAGTGTGACTTAGCTGACCACAGAGCCGTTCGTCACACTTAAGTTATCTTCATCGTAGTATTCGTGTATGCAGTAATTTCGACGGCGGTTAATACAAAATTGACTGGCATTTTGGGCGCAGCTTATTCCTAACCTAAACATTCTCATGCATCATGCCCGATATGTATTCATTGGAACGAGCGAGGAAATATCACTCTTTGAAATGACAAGCAGAACAAGGGGAAACCATTATGGACAATCTTTCAATATTTTATGTAAGTCGACCCGTGCGATTTTGCATGGAAACCCATTGCCGGCACAGTTGCTAGTGAAGGTGTCAATTTGGTGCGCATGATGCGCACTAGGAAAAAGATAATTTGTTTAACCAATTGTCCAAAATGGGATTTTAGTTCATCATCAAAATTTTGTTTGAGACAACTATGTATTCAATTCCAAATCGGTTTCATTGAGACTGTCATATCAAATTCAATGATATTGGATATCGATATTATTGAACAATTTCGTTCAGAATGACACTCACCAAGATCCAAATTTCGTAAACGCAAATACTCCTTATCCCCAGATTTCCTTGTCCAGTACACATTCACCAAACCATGTATTGTTGAGCACAATAAGAACAGTAATACATACATCAGGGGAACTGTGACTAGGTACGTCCGGTTTTGCATGTACTGTGAAAGATTAGTCTTTTTGATTGAATCTCACGGTGAGACGACTTGGAACCGTGAAGATGTCACACAGATCAGTATTTTCCCAAGCAATTCCTTCGTGATTGAACTAAGAAAATAGAACCAGGTGCAGTGATGACGGGTTCAATGTACCATGTGATTTGTTAGTTCATTCTAACTCCGAATAGGGAGGAAAACGGACGAGTGCAAAATTGACCAATCAGCATCAAGCGCATGTGGTCCAACGGGATAACGGGAAGCCTCGATGGAGAAACCCGGTCACAATTAACGCAGCAGTATTGGCTTAAAATATATACAAATTGGTTCGATGAATTGTGTTAGTATGCGTTTCATCACAGTGGGTTTCATTTTCTTGAGCTTGTGAAGGGGGGGACATTTTCAAATGGTTGATTTTGTCTGAAAAATTACCGGCTTAGACTATTAGGATCGGTCAACTTCACATAAACGCAGTTATTCCCGGTAAGAATAGTGTTCATTTTATTTAATCTGCATATCAGTGGTAAAGTATCTTCAATCGAAACTTTCACGGTTATTCGAAATCGGACAGTTGTCAAACGTACAGAAACGGCTAAACAAAACCAAACAAAAAGGAATGTGATTGGTAAACAGGAATTCAAGGATCTCCAAAGTGATGGCACAGATGGACGAAATAAACTCTTATTAATCTTTTGTACATATAAAAACATTAGTCCGTAAAAATCTCTTTTTCAGACTGAAACATGAGAATCATAAAACCGGAATATCTACTCAATGGATTTTCGAGTTTTACTACAACGTTTCCCTCAGATCTGATAAATAAAGTATTTTATATTGTTATTATCATCATTTTATCATTGAGCATCGTTCTTTGTGAAATTATTTGAATGAAGGAAGATTACAGTGGACCTGTTTAATTTGATTGTTTACCTCAATAGACCTACAGGTAACCTGCCTTGTATTGAACAATTACTTGACGTGAATACCAAACAAAATTTTTATTTGGGTCTAATTTGTGATAGAATAATAAGGTAAACCGATGTTTGACAATCTGGGACTTGTGGCATGATGTCTTATAGTTAGTTTTGCTTTAACGGTGAAAGCAATACTTGAAAAGCCCAATCGAGATCATATGTCTTTTGTTGAAATTGTGAAAAGTTCGATTGCTACGAGGGGACTGGAACCATCCCATGGGCGCAGCCTATGATTTTGCACAGTGCATGACCTGTCAGCTAAACAACAAGATCACGCCGAAAGTACTGATCTTTTTATTCTGCAAAAACCACGGTTTGAACAACTAACCTAGCCCTAGAAGTTCATGTGGCGGACTTCTGTGAATTGTAGGGAAAAACTGTCGTGGCAATCAACGTATACTGTACCTTTTGGATGTCAAATATCTCCGTAAGTTGGACGGTTGACCAGAATGTGAAATAATGAGTGCTATTTGTGTCGCCTCGCAGCTCAGCTGATATAGCGTGCGCTGTACCAAAGCGTAGACGGCGTCCATGTGTAGACTTTATGAAAAGTTGTTTAGACCATTATGAATATGGAGACACATATAACGGGGAGATTTATTGCCAGTATGCAGGTGGTAAAACGATGCGCTGAAAGATGTCTGAATCTCATACTGATCCTGAGGAATGAGTTTGAGAAAAATGTGAAATCCGTGATCAAGGTTGTTGAAAAAATAGTCTATGTGTTTCCACGATTACATCCGCAATAAACAATGCCCTACGTGCAGTAACTTGATGGGATTGAATAGAAACTGCTTGTTCATTACTCAGGAGTCTAGTCGATATGAAACATGTTTTGAAACATAAGCCAGTCCACAGCGTTACGTCGCCAGCACATATACGGAATATAGCAAAGTGATCAACGATTAAGTGTGCAAATCAATCGTCTCCGGCTATTCACTGTAATACAACGCAGGTGACTGTTTTGAAGGAGAGGTTGCTAATGATTTACAGATAACATCTAATGTAACTCAAAGTTTCTATTACTGTCTTCCCTATGCTCATGCAATGCAATCAATCAATTACAAATTCATCCCAGATATTTAGTGGACTAACGATCATTCATAATTGCGTTCCTCATGTAATCCAATGCGTGTCTCCACCGGTAGGTTGATTTAAATCTGTAAACTGCAACTGGTCATGTAAATGATACATTTTAGCATGTTAAAAATAGCAGGTGGACTGTATCTACCGGATCAGTACTAACACATAAAGAACCATGGATAGAAAGCAAAAAATTATTCGTTTTGCATCGCTGGTCGCAAATGAAAATCGTACTTCAGTGTGGTAATACATGTGCTGCAGCCTTCGTTGATGACGTTTGTCAGGTAAATCGTTAGGGATTCAGCTGCAATGTATTACAGAGATATATTGCAATCAGAAAGAATAATCAATGGAGAATAGCTAAAATTCATCCCAGTTGAAGGACAACAAGTAATGATAAAATTGTTCTTCGTGTAAGCAAACGTGAATTGTCAACCATTGCTGAGTCAATTTCGAGACTTTTGTTCCTTGTTTAATAAATATGAGCATCAGGTTGGTCAGACCAGGATCAAACAACCATTCAGGCGGTGGTGGCCAAGTGGTTAGGTCACCAAATGGTAACCTTCCCCCTTTCTGAAAGTTATCCGTACATTTGTTTATTCAATAAATAGAAAAAGGAAGTAAAAGAATTTTTTTAATTCGGTGCCAAGAGTTCCACGTTGTTAGTTCTAGCTGAGTCGCGTTTTTGCGCATTAACATTAATCTGAAATGACGGTAATCAACGCCAATTCAATTCGATCGACAGCGCAATACAGGTGTTGACCAAACTCGTGCAACATCACCTTCATTTTGAAAATCCATTTCAGCTTGCAATATTATAGTTATACATAGATGGCTGTGCGTAAAGTGTATTTATTCCTGACTTTATCACCAACATCTATTTTCTTAGTTCATTTCTGTTGCTATTTGAATGTGCGCAACCTTGAGTGTCGCTATAAAATATGCAGTAGTTCAAAAGTTAGAGCTCTGATTTAGAAAATATTTTGGGCAAAGCAGCATGGGAGCTCATTCTTTTTAATAGATCATTGCTGTTCCATGAGAGTTTCTATTAGGGTGAACACACATCCTAAATTTCTATCTTCTTTTAATTCAGTGCACAGTAAATAAGCAAATTATTGAAAACATTCTATCTTAAATAAATTGATAAATTATTAGGCTACAAACTACTCACGCATTATCTCCAATACCGGAAAAATTGAAAACAATGTCCAAGAAACACACAAGTGGATCTTCAAAAGGGGACCTTGAGATTTGCACCTCGTTGAATAAGCGTCATGTAGTGTTACCACGCCCAAATCGGATGAAACTTTCAAAACCTTTTGGCGTAAAACTAAAGCCGAGAGGCAACTTAAACGAGAGACGCATAAATCTGATGGCTCAGTTAACATCTTCTGGGAGCGCTTCGATGTGAACATAAGACCAATTGTTGCATATTCAGCGGAACTTCTTCATTAAGACGTAAACGGAGTGGGACAAAACCGGCCATAGCAAAGTAAGATGATAATTGTATTTGATCGCAGCAGATAAGAGTTGCGCAGAACCAATCTGGAGGATACTCCGGACGGATAAGCCATTTTTCCTCACGCTTCCGTTTGGAAAATGATGACTCAACTTGAAATGCAGCTGAGGCCACGTGATATAAAGCTGTTATCGAACGTCCAACAAAGCATAGCTCGTATTGATTTGACCAAAAGATTTAAATTGCGTCGCCCGCGCATTTGGCAATGAGTTTATCTCACTGGTGGTCAACGAGTTATTCAGAATATGGTTTAAGGTGATCTACTGAGCCATTTTTCTAATGAATTTCTTTTTATCTGTCAAAAGAAGTAAATATCTACACCGCCTAAAGATTTGGAAGGGATATGATTATTGAGTGCATTGCTGTTAGTCTCCTGTATAGGCCAATTTGGACATAGCAAAAGTTTCTGCATTGATAAGGGAGATTTTTGATAGTGGTCACTCCAAAAATGCTATCGCGGAAGTCATATTTTTCACATATGAGGGGTGGCATATCAGCTCGCTTGAGCTTGGCGGTAGAAAGCGGTTAGACTTAAAAAAATATTACTTTTTCACATTTATGTAGTTTTTAGAGGGGTCCATTTCAATGTCAAATTCGTTCTATTACCGCGTACCATCTGGAATTTTAATTCAATCGGACACTTTTCCCTCTATCAGAAACAGGGATAAGTTAGCTAGCTTGCCACTGGTCGCCGGCGCTAAGGGTGCGCAGTGTATTAGATGAAACTTGCAAATTCTGTTTGGCAGTTAACTTGGTGGATTCCATCCTAAAGAGACTGCCTCCAGTGTTCAAAAATGAAAAAGAGTAAATGGAACATGGACGAGATCAAAGTGCAATACCTGTATAAAGTCTACGAATCATTTTAATAAATAAATTACAGTTACGTTTTCTACTGTGACCTTGTTACCTTACAACTGATGCACTAGCAAAAATCGTTGAAATTTTAGTGGCATGTGGCTACTAGAAGCACTGACATAAGTGGCCCCTACATCAGATATGTTGCGTCTAATGTGGGACAATATCATAATGAATGCCGTGAATGAGGCTGGAAAAACGAAGCATTGAGAGGAACAAATGTAATGAAAATCAGGATGAGAACACAAATTGGTAAACAAGCTGGTATTCGATTAAACCGGGTCGGATGGCAATGGCTGATCAAAATTCATGTCATTCACATACTTACTGAATCGTCTGTGTATCTGGTGCGGAAAGCCCACCGTTCTGTTTCGACCTTTAGCTGTTCGATGGGTAATAAGGATGTGACAAGATCAGTGTCATTTGTGTGGCCTCGTAGCCTGTAGGGCGTGCACGTACAAAGCGTAGGCGGCGTCCATGCGTGGATTCGAATCCCAACGAGGCCATTGAACTTTTCACAGTCGCTATATAGAGGAAAGATGATAAATTACATTTGGTCTGGCTGAACGCATCGCGTTTGAGTTTTGGTAATCGTGCGAACAAATCAACCGTCTTAATCCGCCAAAATAGAAATCTGCATCCTCATCTGTGAAAAATGAACTATTTTCCACAAACCGAGCTGGTTCAAAGAGGAGTGAATACAGTCCGGAAGACGCCGTGACTACAGAGAAGTCCAGTAATAATAAGGAATACCTACACAACCGCCCAGTTCAGTTCAAAGTAGATACATGTCACTACTTTCCACCTTTATGATAAGATAACTCGTTTACACAATCTGTCGTGGTAACACATACGGAAAATAGACTGCAAAGTGGCATCCGCGGTGCCACTGAACCTTTTATCGTGTTCAACGTTCAGTATTACGGCAACCGTGGGTAGATTATTTTACCAACCCAGTACAGAGTTATCATCGCTTGTGGGATCATGGATAACTGTAACTCATTCATATCACCGTCGGTCTCATTCACTAAATTATAAATGATCGCACAGATGTAACCAGTATGTGAAAAGATGCGACGGGTTGAGCAATGATACAATAAAGATAAGAAAGAACCTATGCGATGAAGCTAATTAACGAATGGAGAAGCCGCAGGTAACAGATTGCTGCCATTGGCATTGTGGATTGAATGTGATAATGAGTCAGAGAATGACACAGAAAAATATGATTTCTGTTAGCCAGTGAATATGTTCGAATTTAATCTTGCTATTCCGGTGAAATACTGTTAATTCTTTCACCATTATTACTATTGTTGAGTAGCTTGTCAAGTGTGCATTTCAGTTTCAGAAATACATAAGCAATCGCATTTGATTCAACGGAATCGGTTTTATTCAGGAGATTCTTAGCCTTAATCGAATTTATTCATTGGGTTATTGAGGGCTTAGACTGACTCCACTCATGCAATGAATCATGCTCACATTGACGTCTGGGCATGGTGACTGACTTATCGATCCATCTGTACGTGATTTCCTTCCCTACCCGACCGACAGAGGTCAATTAACTCGGGGTTCATTCATTCGTATCTATGACGCACACCCGATCACGATTACGAACATGAAGTTCCTGGGTGGAACGTGGGTGTGACGGGGGTGGGCTCGAGGGAGGGAGAACGACGCACCGTACACCACACCCTCGCTCGGTTACTGATTCGAAAAATACTTTCGTTTGTTTACCGAGAAATTAGTTTATTCGAACTGGAAGGCTTTCAAACAGATCCAGTCCAATCGGTGACATTTAACGGCCAAGACACCAATCATATTGTCCGCGTTTAAAATGGACTGCAATTGGTTGGATTCATTGGAAGTTACAACGGATTCACTTGAAGTTGCAAAGGTATAGATCGTCCCGTCTTAACTCTATACAGCGGTCGGAACGCTTCGGTCACGTTTACAATGGGATTAGTGTCGACAAGGTGCGACACGTGTGGTTGACTTAATTGCTCCACTTCGCAACCACGCAGGGTGATGCTCACGGATGCGCTCGGACAGACGCCTGGTCGTGCGGCCAACAAACTTTGCTCCACAGGAACAAGTGAAAGAGTAAATACAGAGAGGCAGCAGAATGGGGCACTCTATCCTTCAACCGTAAATACACCAGCGGGCTAGATGCGATTCGAGTTTGAAGCTTGGCCGCGTAGAACGTTTTGTTGATCTAACTTAGACAAAATGTTGATAGAAGTATTAAATTTGGGGCCAAAGTTCTACTGCTCGGGGAAAACATTTAACCAATTAAATATGGAGGTCGAGTTTCAAAATCGTTGTGCTCAGTTAGCAAACTTGTGTCCATCTCGTTTGGAAGCGGAACAGCCTACTTCTACACTGGTGAACAGTTGTTATCAATATNTCAATATCAGAGTGCCAAATCATCGACTAATGGATTAATAACGGAACAACATCCACAAAGCTGAGAGAGTTACAATGGAACAAGGAAGTTATCATCACGCAACCGGACAAAAGATCTGGTATCGTCTTGCTTAATAAATCAGATTACTTTGGGAAGGTAGCGACAATTCTGAATGATGAATCGAAGTTCACAAAAATGGTCCATGAGAATGACAAGACACCCCAAATAGAGAGGGCCCTTTCTACCACATTAGGACAACTTAGACAAAAGGGCTCTATAGACACCACCACTTTTGAACGGATTCAAACAAGGGAATACGGTTTCACAAGTGTTCGGGCTGCCCAAAGTACATACGAGTGGAGTCCCCCTCAGGCCAATCTTGGACATGTGAAAATCTCCCGACCATGCGATAGCCACATGGTTGGCTCGTCTTGTGGAACCGGTGGGGATGACAATAACCCAGCATAGCTTCAAGGATATGACCAGTCTCTTTGACGCCTTGAGTGGCTTAAACATCAAAGATCGCCACATGTTTTCGCTAGGCGTCACATCGCTGTTCA
>UZAN01039395.1:23801-64034 GCA_900618425.1 Echinostoma caproni | reverse complement strand
AATCCATTAGTCGATGATTTGGCACTCTGATATTGATAACAACTGTTCACCAGTGTAGAAGTAGGCTGTTCCGCTTCCAAACGAGATGGACACAAGTTTGCTAACTGAGCACAACGATTTTGAAACTCGACCTCCATATTTAATTGGTTAAATGTTTTCCCCGAGCAGTAGAACTTTGGCCCCAAATTTAATACTTCTATCAACATTTTGTCTAAGTTAGATCAACAAAACGTTCTACGCGGCCAAGCTTCAAACTCGAATCGCATCTAGCCCGCTGGTGTATTTACGGTTGAAGGATAGAGTGCCCCATTCTGCTGCCTCTCTGTATTTACTCTTTCACTTGTTCCTGTGGAGCAAAGTTTGTTGGCCGCACGACCAGGCGTCTGTCCGAGCGCATCCGTGAGCATCACCCTGCGTGGTTGCGAAGTGGAGCAATTAAGTCAACCACACGTGTCGCACCTTGTCGACACTAATCCCATTGTAAACGTGACCGAAGCGTTCCGACCGCTGTAAGACGGGACGGACTAGACACGTGCGGTTTCGCATTCTAGCCACAGCGGACGCAATTCCCTGCCGTGTTCTCAACCCTCCTATGTGCGCTCAGAAACAATTTGTACAAGCACTCAAGCTCCGATGACCGTTTTACCGACAAGTGACCGGTGATGCAACAGCGGGGCAAGTGATAATTGGGGGCCAATTATGAAACAAGCTTTTGAATACCTAAATTACTTTCCCTCTTTTTATTCCTGGTAAATCCTTCTCTGATGATAGTCATATTTATTGTGGTTTAATTGCATGATTAAGACACACCTAGAACGAGCTTGTTGCCAATTTATGTTCTCATTATGAGCTGCGTGGGACTGTTTAAACAGTACTTTTTATGTGATCATCAGTAGATCACACCCACTGTTCCTTTGTGGATTTCAGCTTCAAGGTCATCGTATCTAGAGCCAAGCTGTTATCACTGTGCCGAGCAGCTCTCATCTCGTCTTACCAGTATTATAAGTTCAACTTTACTCAGTGGTCATTCGGAGGAATAACAAATACGTCCGTTGTTCAGCCGACAGTGCCATTGGGACACTCTCGGAAATTGGTTCGTTACACTTGAAATATGTTACAAATTCAGATCCTCCAATTGAGTTGTGTAGTTCATCCATATTATTTAGTAGCGTGCATTTTCGAAGAAAGGTGGAGAAAAAGGACTGAGGTGGAACAGAGTCAAGAATTTGGAGCTGACCAGTTAAATGAAGTCAACATAGTCGAACAGTTGATTGGTTGCAGTTCAGAACACATCGCACCGAGTGATCACATCGAATGGGCTGAGTGCGGAAGTTCACATTTAACAAGGAATTGCAATCACAATATAAAATAATATACTCGCTCAATGATCGAGCTTGACAGATACCCTATTATGGAGGATTACTCTCAAGGTAACCCGACAAACCATGGGATATGTTTTTGTAAAGAACCTCCGTTTCAGACTACGATATCATTAACATTCGGCTGGAATCGCATTTCTAGAGCGAGAGAAACTCAGTATTTCCAGATTGATAACCTAAACCTACATTAATTCCAGTTAAGTGGGAGTGCATTATTAATAGAAAATAGGCAGAATAGAACGTTCTCCTGGGCTGCACCGTGTATCCATAGTCATTTCGCCGCATCTGTACACATGCATACTGCAGTCAAAATAATTCGCATAATCAGCGTTAGATGAATACCGATCCCTGATCGAAACGGATAACAAGACAGAGTAACATCAAGGCTAAGCTAATGTGACTCACCAAGGTGGTTTAGGGATAAATGATCAACATTTAACTGGAGGATTTGGCGATAAAAGTTACAAAATACTCCGAGAAGGAAAACATGATGACGCATTTAAAACATTTTACACTTCTGTTACTACCTGCTCTCGAACATTGTTTACTTTGTCCGACAGTCTTCTCAATTGGAACGTATGTGATACTGCGATGAGTGTTCTTTGTAGGACATCTAGCCCCATGATTAGCTCAACAGTTGGTAAGGATGATGACTCATTCAGTTCGATCACTGCTGAGGTAAGGCGAACCGTTTGGCTGACTGCTAAGTATCCCTCAGATTGTGACNGAGATCCCCATGTTTGTCGACTCATATACGGATCTGTGAGCAACAAGTTGTGTTGTGGAATCGTGCGACGGAACAAACTTCAAAAGTAAATACCTGAACATATAAAATTCATGGTAAGATAAACATATGTTACAGACCAAGGAAACCTCATCAAGTTATTGAGAGTAGTTAACAATGGTCGGATCTGATAAGATACGATCTGTTTCCCACGATGTACACTGAAATAGGGCTGATTGGCCGTCAATATCTGTACATACTACCCCAACAAAAGTGCTTCTTTTTATGCTAGACTACTAAAACATGATTGATGTTGATATGCAGTAGCAAAATATTGCATACAAGACGTCAGGTTGAATAATTTGGGGAACGCATGGTTTGAATACAGGATCTGTTAACCACATAAATTCCAAATGCAGACTGTGATAATTTACTTACCTCTAAAACAGTAGCGATAAAACAGGTCACATTGTTGTTTACAAAATCTCTAAATAGATTTCAGTGTCACCCAGATACCTATCTTATTGTTTTCATTTTTACCTCCTTTTTGTTGAATATGTCATTTTCAAGAAGGAGGAAGTGTTCAAAATAGAACTGCCATCTAACACAATGATTGTGGTCGGCGGTGGTGCTGGTGCTGGTGGTGGTGGTTGTCGATGGTGGCGGTGGCGGTGGAAGTGGTGGTGGAGGTGGTGATGATACTGGTGGTGGTGGTGGTGGTAGTGGTGATAGTGGTGGTGGTAGTGGTGGTAGTGTTTTTGTTGTTGTTGTTGTTGTTGTTGGTGGTGGTGGTGGTGGTGGTGGTAGCGGTGGTGGTGGGATTGGAGCACACGTGCTCCAAATTGACAATTTGGTAACGTTCCCGCCGGGCTATCAGGTGTAGATGTTTGAATGAAATAATAGACGTTTCTTGCAGTAAATGAACTACGTAGATGGAAAATTATCTAGTTTTGCAGAATGTTTAACACCAAGCCTACCATCAGTAAGCCCCTCATAAACTTTGGTGGGTGAAGGTGAATTGAATGCCTAGTTGTAAATAATAATATATAGTATAACGAATTTGAATGCTCAAGCGTTCAGACGTGACTTTTATAGAATAGCGAAATATTTAATAGTCCGATTGGGCGAAATGAAAGATTGGACCCTTTGAAACAAGCGTGTAAATACCTAATGTGGAGAGTTTGTGCAACACGCGGCCATCCTGAAGATAGTAACGACAATTTAGTCTGACAAGTAAAATCCAGTTAGTTTGTGTCACAAACGGACTGAATCCACAAATCACCCGTAAGCGATTTTAGACCAGCTACGTTCCATTTAATTCAAGATATTACCTTTAGCGAATGAAAACATGCAGTCATTAGCATTAGAAGTACGTACATTCATCAAAGATAAGTGGAAGATGTTCAGTACAGATGTTCCCCATAGAAGACTGAAAATATCGAAATTGGAAATCATCGTTGAACTTGGAATCCACCTGGTAGTCGTTGGCAGACTGCAGACTTAGAGCACCTCTAATGAATGTCCCAATGTCAACATAGCCATGAGAAACGAGATGATAACGGATTTCAAACCTTTGAAACAGGGATTGACACCTGCCAGTGACGTTGCATGCGACAGACGCCAGCATCACAGGGGAAAGTCCAGCACGATGTAAAAACGAACGTAGCGGGTACCCACTATTTCTATGCAGGGTATTTATGTAATCCTGGATAGAACTCAGAAATATTTTGGGGAGATTTGGAGAACAAATATGATAGTCGTGTCCATTATTTCCTAGATTTTCAGCTCAGGCTTCATTAAAACGGAGAATTCATTGAAATTATTAGTCCCAATTTCCGTCATTCCTATGCAACATGAGATGAGGTTTTGAAAGTGTCCAACCTAGTCAAAACTCTGAAGGCTGGTATTGACTTAAGCGAATTTTGATACCCGATACCAACTCGCGCATATAAGTTATACCATATCGTGTATATTTAAAGTGTAAAACAGTGTGATCAACTTATCCGTGGTAGTGTGGGTAGGATACTTGCATTCTATCTGTAAGATCCCGGGTTCTACACCCTGCTACGTTGGAGGATTTGCACTGAAGATGATACCCAACCACGTGGAAACCTATCTGGTGGGTAATAGCGTTCAACCTACGTCTCAATTGTGTGACATTGAAGATATATTTTCCAGTCGGGCGGAACATGATGTGTCTGATGCCGAGGTAATAGTGCAAACGTAAATGAGTTCTGTTTCTCTGTGATGAGATTCACGTGGTTTCAGATTCCCCAGCTTTCCTTTAGATTTTTGACTTCCTGGGAGGAATACAGATGTACACCTCGGTCAGTTTGTTGGTCGCTGACCTGCCGAGCGAAAGCATTGTTTTCAATGGAAAGATGTAGCCTATTTTGTTTGATTATTCCTTCTGATTGTGGATCCTTTATGTTTGAGGAGATATAAAGGTAACGGCGCTGAAATAAATACATTCTATCGGGTTATGCTTATCACAGGAAAACTTTAAATATCCAATCAGTAGTTCAAACAGAATGAGTTTTATAAAAATTGTAAAACTAATGTCAGATTAACTCAATTAATTTTCAGTTATTTTCACAATCAGTCTACCTTTATCTTTGTTATTACACGGTTGCATCATCAATACGAAATAGAATTCTGTTGTTTCAGTGTAAATAGCTTGCTGAACAAGCGAGAAATGCACTTTCACAAACGAGGATGGGAAACGAAGGCCGAAATGTTAAGCTGAAATAAATGGCAATCTGTCCGGTTGAAGAGAGTGACTTGATCTTGAACACACATAGAAACAACAATCACACGGATCTCAAAAGTAATATTTTCTGTGTTAAAAATCTTAGCTTCAGCTTCCCTGGTCCACCGGGGAGCACATCTTTGCTAGTATTTAAATGCACCGTTTTGCTCCAAAAGCTACGAGCAACATAAAACAAATAAAGCTTTCGCTGCGCAGGTGCAACCACCGGTGATCTTCCTTGAAGTGGTCAGACAATAGCCGTGGGGAACAAATGATTTCAGTCAATGGAATCTTTGCTCTGTATCTCCCACATTTATGCTGCTATTCACCAGTGCTCATTCCATACACTTAGCTTTCGACAGGCAACCGCAATGCGCTCATTTTGTTATATTTGAATTAGAGGATCGCGAGTGGTAACAACGAATGGCCATTGTTTCTAGATTTGCTCAACGAAAGCGGACCGAATCAAGAACTCTGGAGGCGCATCTGCTATAAAATGTAAAAAAAGTCGGATACAACTTGCCCAAATAATGTCGATAAATCTTTGCTGTGAAATGGAACTTTTTCGGTTACGTAGTGTATAAATTTTACCGTCTTCTCATATTCAGCTGAGCTTTCATTAAACACTAGCGAATATTCGAACATGTTGTGTTCATCAAGGATCAAGTTAGGTGTCTCAACTGTGGCGTCCTTCTCATTTATCAATCCCACGGAACTGCTCAAGTGGAAGTCTTTTGATATTCCAACTGTTTTGTTTTTATTTTTTAGATTAGAGGCAAATAATTTCAATGAAAATTGAAACTTATTTACACGCTGGAGGTAGAATAAGAAACAAAGGCATATTTCTCGTTTTAATATAATCCTGGTAATTTCATCACATATTCATGCATTTTTTAATCATTATTTGAGCAACACATTCCATATCAGTTCATTTCATTAACGGATCTCATTGAGTTTATTTTCATAGGCTTTCGAGCTAACTTCCAGGTCTCCGGCGCATCTTTTCCATTCCAATGGTAGTCTGTCTTCTCCTTCTTTGGAATCTGTACTTACTAAACATAGCCACCTAATGTATTTTCATGTACGTTTATAGTAGGCGTGTATCATTTTCTTCATGTTAACCTCTGCTTCTGCATTCTTCATTCTATCCCATTGAACTCATTCGTTTGGACACTTGAAGAGATATTCGAATCAGGTGGATTATTACACTGTTTTCTAGGATTCTAATCAATACCGAATACGTAAGTGCCGAACTTTAAAACGCTCGATGCTAGAACTTCCAACACATTTCCGCGGTCCGCGTTTTCCTTATGCTCGTGCAATGCAATTTCAACCATGTTTTCAGCCATTAGGCACTAATATGGTAAAAATAAAACAGTTATCTGAGTTGGTTTTCACTTAGTGATCTACT
Source organism: Echinostoma caproni (assembly GCA_900618425.1). Classification (NCBI taxonomy): domain Eukaryota; kingdom Metazoa; phylum Platyhelminthes; class Trematoda; order Plagiorchiida; family Echinostomatidae; genus Echinostoma; species Echinostoma caproni. The sequence continues at coordinate 57,771 of UZAN01039395.1, read as the reverse complement.
GATATTTGATCGGGTCTCTATTGAAATGCAAAATTAAATAGACCTTGTTTCCCTATCCTGATCAAGCTGATTAGGTCGCAGTGAAAAACCGAAATGTAAACACTGCGTGCTTCCCATGTAATGTGCCTTTCATTCTATAAGCCATCCGTCATCACCCAATTCGCCCTGCGACTGTTGATCGCATTTACCCAGTTCATCCAAGTATTGTGGCTCACTGGTAGGCGTTTCTAGAAAAACCTGAATGCAAACAAAGTGACCTGTTCGGCATTGATCGAAATTCGGTTTATTCATTGCCACCGTGATAATTTTTAATCGAGTTAGAGTTTTACTTTTAGGTCTCCCATGCACACGGGAAGCAGTGGTACACACCCATCTTCCATTTCATATTTTTGAGATAAATATTTGCCGTCATAAAACACTGAAAACCGATGAAAATACCCTTTACCTAATTCTTATGTCTTTCAATTATATTTTGGATGCCGCCGTTTTTCCACAGTTATCTAGAGCGGCATATTTTATCTCCATGCATTGCAGGAAGAACAGAAATACTATTCTTGTTTTACTAGGTGAAGTCAGCCGCAACAAACACCGCAAAGCCTTGTTCTTCTCCGACCACATTATTGTGGCCGTCTGGGTCTAGTTCCCGCTGCATAACAATGCTATTGAGCGTGTCGTTTTCCAACCGAGATGTGACACAGTAACTGGTTCTCACGTTGGTTTGACGTGTTCACGGCGGTAGATGTTCTCACCACTAAGATCACTGAAACCGTGTGTTTTTTCTTATGCGTTCAAAGTGCTTACCTTCATGTTCCGTTTTTTTTCTTTCATCTTTTTGATGCTGCTGAGTTCTCTCTTATAAAACACATGGATTTTTGAGATGCAAGGTGTGCACCACTATTCCTCACAAACGGGTTCACGGACGACAAAGTCCTTACGTGGTACATAACTAGAGCAGTTTTCATTTCGATCATGTACACGTCACTCTCAACTTCAGCTGAACCTGGTTTCAGTTGCATGCGGAGGTACTCAACTATATTATCTCCTATTTCTCTGCTAAATTTCAAACTGAAAACTCAAAGGGAACGAACCAATTTTGTGTCAACAAACGGCCTTGTTTATTGCATTGATTTTGCCTTCATGGCTTTTCTCGCACCTGTAATTATGGTTGTTTTGCAGTCGTATTTGGAGAGGAATAGTGTCATCTAGTTTTTTTAAACTGCGCAATAACGGTTACCGCTTTTTACAAGGATTTTGATCGATTCTGAAATGTTACATCGTTCAAATAATTAAACGGATCGGTCAGTTTGGAGCCAAATTTCGCTCTTGTCGATGCACATCGGCAGCGCTTTTCGGAAACCTGTTCACGATTTAAAAGTGTTTGTGTTGTCACAAAGTCGACCACTTTCCTTCCCGGATTAATGTAACCGACAATTCAATTTGGTTCAGTTTCCGTTCAAAGTGTTTAAAGTAAGACTATACTTGGACATTTAGTTTCATTAGGGAACTAAATAATTTAAGTAATTGGCTTTGGAAACATGCCTGTATGGGTCAGGAGTTTCATGCTATACTTAGTACTAGGACAGTATAAAGATGGTCTCCAAAGCAAAATAATTACGTTACTACGTAGAGTACTGAAAAACTTAAACATTCTTAACATATCTTACTATATGAACGCGGATGGTTTGATTAGTTCAAGTGTTTTGGGTAATCCGGAAGTTCAGGTACACAAACGATAAGAAACAACCAAAGACGATTCTGCTTCAGTAATCAATATACGTGAAAGGAGAAATCACATCAATGAAAAGAAGACCGTGAATGCTAACCACGAGAGGATACAAGGGCAGACGTAAGGAGAAGGCTACGAATAAAAAGGTGAATATAGGAAGACATTGGTATTAAAAGTTTGGTGTGAACACGAAACTACACTTCAGGATGCTCACATTTGCAATGCCTTGAAGAATGCTTGTATAGAGGAGGGTTCGATTTTCGCATCTAAAATAAGTCTACCTAGAACTACAGGTAGCGATCAGAAAGCTGTGCTCGATTGTTGGAGGCTAAAGAACAATCATTCTGAAATAATTCCGGGTCTCAAACGAGCTTTATTGAGGGTCCAGACCAGGACAATTCTAACAAAATACGTCCGTTGCCGTTCCTTCTAACATCTGTATAACTATACCGTCAACCAAATAAAATGCCCTACTGCGCTATCAGAAAGAACGTTCTCCTCCAGAGGCATTTTCTACCTGATCGGATCAAGTAGGAAGAGCAGAACTTTTGCTCGCCGAGTTTATCAAAATGGCCGTCATCAACAGCAAAGCACATGGGGCCGTAGGTCCTTTCACACGACGTATTAGCTGTTGTGCCTGAACGGATTAACCGATGAGAATGAATGAACAGGTGCACATCAAGATTTTTAATCCAGAATTATGCAAATAAAAACAGATTGTTTTCCTAATCACTAGTAGGTGTTACTAGCAACAGCGCCGCAGGGCTATTGAATTCGGACGGGCCGGAGTGGTTTCAAATAGCTTACTGCAAAACAGTGTAGTATTCCATAGTTTTGTATCCCATAATGAAGTCTCAAAGTCAAGTTCGGTTCCACATCCAAATATTGTCCCACAACACAATACAAATTTCGGCTTGTGTCTTTCGTTTACAGGTGTGCATTGTAGCCATAAACGGCTAACAATGCAACTTCTAGGAGATCATCACAGTGGCCGTTGTCTTGCCAGGACGAGGTGTCTCCCTATTGGGCTGGCAAATTCTTCTATATATTCAAGTAACCCCAATTCAGCGATATTGTCAAACACGTGGCACATCAACCGAAACTGAAGTAGACAGGATTCATTTTACTCCAACTAATGAGGTTACATTCAAACTTTGAGGCGGTTTTAGTCAGATTTACGTCTTTCAGGACCAGTGGAATTCGAAAATCACTTGTAATAATGTCTCCATGAAAGCTTTGTCCAAGTCATCAATGCCGTATAATTTGTGTTCTAAGAAATTCAATTGCTACATCTGACCCAGAATTCGTTCATGATACACTGCCAACGCTTTGAACTTTACGTTATGGTCAGTATTGTAAAACAAAGCTCTAACAAAGCTCGTCTGATTGACTCGATTCCCTGTTTGGTGACATATTTAAGACTAACTCCAGTCGAATTTGTATTTTACTGTGTTCACAGATGTACCTTGAAAATAACATAACAGACGCGTTTCTACAACCCTCATTTATGGGAAATGCTTACTAAGAACTTCGTTTCCTCCACTGTTTCCCAATCTATATATACTTTCCACACTGTACATAATGCCGATCACCGGGACGCTTTTCAAGACATGGATCGCGCCCTACCGTAATCAACGTTTTTTGTCTTTCATTATACCGTTACTTTATCTTGATTAACAGACAGTTTACAGATTTCAGATAGGCAAAGAATTGTCCAAAACCGAACTATTCTCGGGTGAGCCGAATTCAAGATTCTAAAAAGAATGTAGAATAGGCTTCGGATGGCAGCGGTTACCAGAAGAGACGGTGGATTTGCCTTCAGATTACTTCAAATGCATTTTTGAATGTAATTGACTTGTGAGTACTAGTGAATTGCAGTACCATATACCCTGATATTTAGTTGTTTGTTTATAATTTGAACATAGACAATGTTTCACCAACTGATGAAATCAAATGTTGTGCATCTAATGTGCTACTCGCATGTGAGGGTCCCCGTTGTTGAATCAACACTTATCATCCAGGAAAGAGCAAAACTCGTGGTCAATGCGGACCCATTCAAACACAGACTCGACCGGCAGAGACTGCAGTTTATTGTTGATGTTGCTATTGTATTGTATGCTTCCCATGAATAATTAAACATGGCAAATCCAAGATCAAACGCGGTAGGCGGTGCGCACAAAATATCCACAGGTTTGCACATTCCAAGTGCAAGGTGATGCTGCAACACTGGATTTCGTCTACACCAGCGCTGACATTTCATGGTCAAGAATTAGCTATAGCGGATTATTTCTTCGTTACAAATGACGGTAACATACTCAACGAAGTAAGCGCCCACATTTCAAACCTTCGAGAAGTTTACGCAGAACAGAAACGCCTTTGTTCAATACGGGATGTTTCGCTCAAACTAAAAGTTCGTGTATACGATCAGTTTTGCTTTATAGTTGCGAGGTCTGAAAGGTATCCGTCCCCTAGAGGTCTTTGAATACCGATGCTTATGCACTTCGGCGCAGGTTGGATGGAGCAAGCGTGTAAACAACTCTAAAGTAAAACATCACAATGTAGAATTCGCTATTCCATCGAATTCGGAAAAGTTGGCTTCTTTGATTAGGATACCTATTGCTCATGCCGAGCCATTGTCTACCACATCGCACCTTATTTACAGTTGCAGCTCCAGGTTGGAAGAAACCACTTGGAGGTCAATAAGTGGCGTGGAAACGAGGCATGAAGAAATGCACAAAGAGCTTGGTACAGTAGAAGTCTCCCGTCTTCCAGGTTGGGGTCCGAATGACTCTGCAACTGATTGGTTGCAGATACTGAAGGATATAGAAGTGGCATTTTGTTGTCATTTATTATCAAGCCAGGATTCTTGAAAAGTTATATATGCACAGCTAGATTATGTACTCTGTGTTGATTGCCTCTCTCCAGTTAGACCCAGTACTTCTGCATCTTGTGCTCAACCACTTGACTTGTGTTAATTGGCGGCAATCATTGAAGTTCCATTCACTATATCTTGCTGTACGATGATGGCGATGATGACGATGATAACTCATGTTGTGAAGTAGTCAGAACAGACGACACGATCTCGATGAGTGCTCTCCGCAAACCAAAAAAAACTGAAGTTTAATGAGGGGTGGGGTGAATCGATTTCCTGGACGGAACTTTACTTTTGACTTCCTCAATATTCTGGATTCTATTCGGCATCCATCTCTCTAAATAAAACAGTCATGTTCATGTTTGTCCAAAGAACACTGGCGAAGAAGAATGTGACACTTCCTATCATCTCATTAGACCATCGGACGATAGAAGTCTATACGAATTTGACATTTTGCTTAAGTGATCGAAAGATTACCAAACGTCATGGCAATTTTACGCAACCGAAACATTTATTTGGTCCCTTATTCCTAAGACCGTTGTGGGGAACGTTGACCATTATAAGAGATCAGTAATCTGTCGTTCATCGGCCTGTATCGAAAACTTTGTTTTATGCCTAATAAACGAAATAATTAAAGAAGTCGTTCAGCATTGAGAGGAAGAGGATAAAGGTTAAGGGGACAAAAATAGAGGAACAAGTACAAAAATGATGTGGTCAAAACAACAATAGCAACACGGAATTTAATTCGACAGTTTGTACTCAGCGACCTTCTGGTTCGTGATAGATCCGTCTTGAAAATAGACGCCACACTTTTGAAGCATAACAAAAATGTGGATCAATACTATCCATAGGATCATTGGTTTGAAACGGTCGTTTGTTTATCATTATCAGTACTCAGCTTGAATCTAGAGGATTCAAGTATCCAGATAAGCTCGAGGCAGATCAGGGGAAGTTGACACAAAAACAGCTGCCTATGAACGGTCACCGCAATGCTATTTAATTGCGTTGAAAATATTTAAGGTGACCGAAAAATAGCACCAAACAGCTGTTTCTTCCTGTTTGCCATTCCCCAGGGGTGCATTTTTTCTGTGTGCATGTCAGGACTCGAACCCCGAATTTCCAGGTAGGGATTTTAAACACTTACGCCTAAGCCACACGTTTGGCAGTTTAACCACTCCATAATTTACCGTATTTATTAAATGACCGATTGAATGGGGACGTTCTCATCCAGGAAAACGACTTGGGTTCATCAGGCAAAATATATCTACCTGCCACTAGTCAATTTTCAGTATCAGGCCACGTGAAACATTCCATAATACTTGAAGTTTGTAGTTCAGTAAACCCATATCAATAGGTTTTATCTGGTCAGATACTTTAATAACGATTTAAAAGACGAATAAACCCCAGGTAAGAGCTCATGAAGGGGTCTAGGAAGCCAGTCAATTAAGCATACAGTGAATTAATGAAGTCAGACACAGTATGTTGATTACACCCAGATGAGTGCCAAACGTGTTTGCTTTGCATAGCTCACGTCTCACCGAAATGTCTTTACGCATTCTTCTGCTTAGCAGCCAACGTGCATCGGCAAGCTGCACGCGCCCCAATTTCCACTGCCTGTCAATCATGCAGATCACATCGACCATCATTCAGTCATCTGCTCTCCATTGCCCCGGTTTTTTCCTCCCCACTGATTGATGAGCAGGCAGGTTGAAGGGGAAATGAAGCGTCTTGAGGATTACACACACATTCCTGTGAACCGGTTTTCCCGCGGACATTCCCGCACCACCACGACCACCGCCAACGGGATGGATGCCTTGCAACAAACGGATGTAGGCAACTTGTGTTACGTTCAGTCGGACAGGGGGCAGTTTATCGGAAAAACACATCTGCCTACGGAACAACAATATTGAACGTCGGTTGCAAATGATTCAGTGTTTGTCCTGGATGCAACAAAAGCTCAATGGCACATTATAAGTCAATTAATAGGAACACTTTGTCCTTCGGTTCGTAATGATTATTGCGTGTAGGTGGATTTTACAATAATGACATCCAGATACAGAGCGTTCTTGATCCATATATAAGATTTGTGTATTGCTGGGAACAAACCAAACCAGTAGACAAACGGGTGGTACTGAACTGTTTGATGGACCAGAATAAGGTAAACTAGACAAATTGTCCTGATTTGGCAGGTTCAATTACTTGCAACCAGTTATGCTCACGCACGTGTCTACACGGAGGAGCAATCTACTCAGACGGATAACACTCAAAACTGAACTGTAAGAGTGGGGTAAGGTCGATCACTTTTGTCTTTTCGCCGGATGGAGTGATAGCTGTACAAGTGCGCGTGTGTACATTCAGCAATCCACTTATCGCGAAACGTGCCTCAACCGTCAAATCCAATCTGAATGTGAACGAATCAAGGACCGTGGGTTTAAGGTGGCCATGAGGAATTGGTCATTCATGCCCCAACAATATGCAAATCATTGTTTTCTGTAAACTGACTGCTGGTTTACGAAACGCACAGCGGGAGGCCTTTTTGGTGACTGAAAAAGCAATTTGATTTATCAGACAGTAGGTCTGGTTTTTTTCGTCAATCGGCAATTTGAATTCTAAACGTTTTTCCATCTAACCCCAAGCAGATCGCCAAAGTTTAAGCATTCGAACTTTGCTATGTCCTCCTCGAACGGTTTGATTGGCACATGCCATTTGTATTGACGACGGAATAAACTTCCAAAGCCTGAAAAGGTGTCATCAAACTTTGATGAAAAGCACTCAAGCTTTTACCACTCTATGTTACCAATGAATGGTTTGCTGCTTGAGGCTGAAAAAATTATGCTTTTGATCCACACATACTCTTGCCCACAATGTTGACCGCACTATTCTGAGTAACAGAAAGGAGATTGACAGTTAATTACAAGTTTGTCCTTCAAAAATATTCTGATTGAATGAGCGTTTGACAGATATTGAATCAATCTTGAACCATTTCTCGACTGCCAGTTTGCACTGTTTCATCCTACGCATTGCTGAGAAACGGATTAAGAAACCTGAAAAATATTGAACTGCAACAGAAGAGGGATTAGTTTAACATCTGAATCCCGTCAAGTAGTATGTGTTTAGCCTTTGAACTTAGAGAAAGTTCTACAGTAACAACGCTGTGGGGTTTGGATGCCAAATTGCCTGATACACAATGAGTAACTCCAGGTGATGACTAAAGTAGGGTCTTGTGAGCCTATCTCAGTGACACAACCTACCTTTAAATTGAGAGTTGCCACTGTTTAGGTCTGGTAGAGTGCGGGGATAAAAATGTAGCTACATTCAAAAGACATTTTTAGGTTTCAAAGATCTACCGGTTTCTGGTTCATTGACATTATCACTAAAATTTTGTAAGCGCGAAGCGTCTCGTAAGATTTAAGCAGAAAAGAGAAGGGGTACCCAGGACTTCAGGGCGTGACATAAGTCGCGGTAGCTCACACCAATGATAAGGTATTTCTTCGGGATATGCGACTGGAGCCTCGGACTCAAAACTGTGACCCACAAGGCAGTGAAGCGTACAGCCAATAGGAGGGTATGACCGAGGACAAATATACCTCAACGTCATTCTGGCCAACAGCGCTAGTCAGTTTCTCCAATCGCCTTGAAGATAGTCTGACCAAAAGAACTGAAAGCCCAAGGCTCTTGTGGACACATGTGTATCACAATTCTAATCTGACATGTATTCAGCAAAATTATCTTGAAAACCAGTGTATGAAAACGTTGCAACAGAAAATAATTCTTTATTTGAACTGACCATCCTTCGGAATTCACCTTCATGCACAATCCTCAGTGTATCCACTTCATTCTTTTTAAGTCTCATAAGTAGCACATATCTTTTGACCCTTCCGGGCTTTAAACTTCGGACGCATCGGATGGAAGATGTGAGTGTTTCCAATGTGCCAACCAGTTCATCCGGAAACTGAGCCAAACTCCCAAATCATGTTTGTTCAGATGCCATTCTGATCATTTTGAAGTGATTGAAAACGTTGTGTATCGGATAGCTTGACAAGGTTATTCTATGATCCCACTAAATTCGTCCAGGATTTGTAAACATCTAAAATATGTCTTACAAGGTTGAACCTAAATTTATATTCCTTCACGAATATCCCCACAATTTGTGATTTCAAAATGCGACGGAGCGAATCCGGATCTTTCCTTGCACCGATAGGTAATTAACCACGCCCGTCTCTTTCAAACGCATTGGTAAACATGCTTGCTAACTCGACTGTCTACCATCAAAAATGGCGTTCCAAAACACTCTGTTACAGACAGCAAGTCCCCGAAAGTGATTTATAAAGTCAGTCAACAGCAGAAGACCTACCGTGTCCGGCATCAGTCGGTTAAAGCAAAGAAACCACTAAGAAAAAGAAAGACACTAGAATATTTGAGAAATAAACGTAGTCTCATCGAACTGGATGTGTGAAAACATTTGCAACATGCAGTAGACTTGAACGAGTTCGATTTCTTCAGAATGGCTCAAGGTTGTGCTGTTTTGCTTCCGCAGAGAGGAATTTTAACTTAAATGCCGATAGGGACGAGGAAGAGCACCGAATGGGTCTAGATCCTCAACAAGAAGGAAGCTACGGAAATATTGCTTCGGATTGTGCATCACAGAAACGTTTCTTACAAACGTTAGAAGGAAGTTGTCTAGCACCAAATTACAACTGAGCACATCCGATAAGACGCAGTCAAAGGTGTTGCGGTACCTACCTTTAATGAAATGAAATCAGGGATGAGTAAACGCATGTTAATTTTAGCAGATTCCTCTTCCAATATGTTTCGTAGCTGCTATCGGCCACTCAAAACGTGGACAAGTTCACGTTTTTATGAAACTGAAAGTGATAGTTTAACTTTCATAAATCGTAAAAGATTCTACCAAATATACTGTACAATATAATTTGAACAACTCCACAAATAGCATGTGAGAATATAGTGGATCGATGGAGAAAACGGATTCCAAATGTGATAATCGTGGATTGACCAATGCAACATTTGACTGCTCGAACAGGATCACTTTCTCGGAGTAGTAATACACTTTTGATATTAGTTTCCAGTCATAAAGCAAACATCGTAATATGCTTATTAGTTCGCACTTGTTACTAAGTGCTTTGTATACAATACATAGGAATTGAAAGCTTCTTTTGCAGTTCGATGTACCATTGTTAAGTTGAACAGAGTTTAAAAAATGAATTGTGTTAATTATCATTTGAACGTGGATAACATCGCGGTAACCCAATGTCCAAAGTCTGTTTGTGTGATAATTCTATCCATTGTATTCAGAAAAAACATTAATTTCATGCGAATGGTGAGACTCAAGTTACGTGCTTAAACAAAGAGCATTGAAAGAACCACATTGATGAGAACGGTAAACTGTAATCGTTTTAATCACTTATCGATTTTTAGTGTCGAATCCTACCACCAACCTCGGGAAATCAGATTGCTGTTTCTATAGGTAAACAAATCAAAGGGGAATGTAACAATTTGGATATAATTATGATCGTTTGTGTGTTCGATGTGTACCGTTTAACTATCCGTACTTAATTTTTAACCACAGACATTACTTTGATCTTATCCGCTGGTAAGGACGTATTTGATAGATTGTATTGGAGGCGATATGTTAATCGATTAGTTACCTATGCTAACTACACTACACAACACCTCATGATCGTAGCATTTATTGTGCAGTGCAGATTGAAAAATATTCCATAAAAACAATACTCAGGTTACGCGCTTCTCAGTATACGATGAGGTCGAATCTAATCATTCAACAGGATAGGTGATTCTTCTAGTTTGGACTAGCTAGCCTTGTTTGCGATGAAAACGAGATTCGGAATATATATTTGGCAGACGAAATCCCCGATGAACAAACGGTGCCTGTTTGAGGTTGGATTCATACCTGGTGCCATTTTCCTGCTCTTCTAGCCGATTTAATAAAAATCAAATATTTCCGTTGTTCGGGATAAGAAACACACCGTCATCTGACCATTCCGGTTCACCGTAGGGTTTTTCGCATTGTGAAATAGAATTTCAAACCTAAAAGATGCACACAGCAGACATTAATCCAAGAATTTGAATTAGTCGGGATTCATTCAATTTAATTCAGGTAAGTTTAAACAGCTCATTATGGTCCTTATGTTGTATCTTTGCAACGATGTTTACATTTTGATAGATTCCTATGATTNTATGATTTTGGACCAACTGCAGTGAGTTTCCCTCTAGTTAAAACCTGAAATCGCTAATTAGAGAGATTTTACACCAAGAGGTGATTGTGATTTGAAACTGCATTTCAACGGACGGAAAGCACATCAAACGGAAGGGGACATCAAAACCGACAATGTGTCTTTGATAACGTAAAACAAAAATTGTTTCACGCTGAAATGTAAACCGCTGCTTCCGTTCGAAAGTCTGGTATCCAACACTACCCTGGCAGTTTTCCAATCGATCACTATACTTAGTGAAAAAGTTGTAAACTTAACTACGTGAATGTTTTCATACATGGGTTAATGAAATGGGATTGGCAGCAGTTGGGCCAGGACACTGTGTGATCTGAACCACAGATTAAACGACCGCTGTGTTGTGCCATTTGTAACAAACCCTACTGATGTATTATAGCCATCCGGGGCTGCTAGGCACAATTTCCCACTTTTATTCAAGTTATCCGCTGCGTTGTTTGAACGCCATTAGCAAAGTATAGTACAGCAGACATACAACTACCGATTCCTCCTCGGTAGATCTACAATTGCTTCAGCCAGTTGATGACAACTTTCCTGGAGGTAACCATAGTCGATCACGTTCAGTGTGACGTGACCCTTACTGTGGATTCACATTTTATCCCTCTCGATGGAATTAGTTGAGGTAATCACTCCGCGCGCCCTTCCATTGGCTGCGCTGCACTCTCGTGCTTGTTCGTCACGTTGGAATTTATCGTTTACGTCATTCATACAAAGTTGCTGATCATGACCAGGATCTACAAATATTCTCGTCAGGACATGCTACGACTAAAAACTGTGAATTCTGTACTATCCACTGATTATTTGCTTGGTGAGAGTCATAAAAACCCTTGGATCAAACGTAGACGGGCCGGATGGCAGACTGTACGCACACCTGCCAAGATGACTGTGCCATCATTGGTCACCACCAACGTCCGCTCACTAATCGCAAAGATCTCGGACTTAACCTCTATTCTGAACACACGCGTTAATTCCAACATATGTGTTGTTTGTATGCAAGAAACCTGACTAAATGAAAACACTGAGGACGTTCTCGTGCGAATAGAAGGGTTTGATTCCTATCGACAGGACAGACAGTGAAGTAGGAAAAAACCGGAGGTGGTGTGCCTACGTACATCAATGTTTCCTGGTGTGGAAAGTTAGAAGTTATATATAACTATTCTGCAAAGTGCATTGACTGTTTGTCTGTTCTTTGTCACCCTGAATTTTCTCGTCACAAAAGTACAATCATCACAAAATTGTGTATCCCTCTCGTGTACTCGGACCGACATTTCTGCTTCCTTTGACTCCTATACTCCATTTCTAGTTCCATTATTAGATGAGGATCACCATTTACTTGTTGATGATTTCAATCATGCAAGAATCTCTCCCTTGCGTCTGTTTGGTTTATCTGAACTTTCTCATTCTTCTAGCAGAAGTAGTTTTGTGCTGGACAGAGTGGTCACAAGCCACCCGAACTTATTCGCTCTCAAGCTAATGGTCCCGATTTCTACCAGTGACCATAGTATTCTTCTTGTTAGACCAAAGGTATACTCTCGCATTTCTTATCAAGCATTCACACGTTCTACTCAGATAAAATTTCACCTAACGGACTTTTCACCCAACCGTTTACCTCTTCTCAACCGTTCTATTGTGATTGTTCAGTCTTGGTTTGGTTGTCGTCCTTCGCTTTTTAAATCTGTCAATCTGTTCACTGAAACGATTAAATCAACCTTTAACTTATGTTGTCCAGTGAAAACCTTGTTTGTCTGTAACGGCAGAATCACCTCACCCGTTTTGACATCACTGAGAAGGTACAAAGAAATCTCGTCTTGTATCACTTGTAAAAAACTATTCTGAATTATTCAGGTCCGAGATAACGTAACTCAATCCAATCTTCGCCCCCAAAGGTTTGCAAACAAAGAACACCAGGCCCTTATGGCAAGGTATTTGCCTTCTCTGTGGGCAGAACAGAAAACATTTTAATAGCTCTGTGGATGTCAACAGCCTCAACGCCGCTTTCAGCCACCCTTCAAACGAGAGCCAGATTCCCTCATTCCTATGCAATGAATCCAGTTCAGTGCCTTTTACCAATGATTTAATCTTTAAGCTTCTTCGATCCTGCAAAGCATCCTCAACTGCAGACCTTGATGGTCTTCCTCCGTCACTTCTGAAAGTTGGAGCAGCTTCCCTAACCAATATGTTGACATCCATTGTCAATGGATCCCTATCTTCCCGGTCGATTCCTCATTCTTGACCATTATTCCGATCCTCAAGTACACGTGCTCAACCGCATTTTCAAAACGGTTTCGTCTTATCCCGTTGACCTCAGCGGCTCTAAAGGTAACTGGAAAAGCCATCCTGAGTCGGTTGCAGTCAGACACCACAATTCCCCACGACCCCCTACAGTTGCCATATGTAAACCAAACAGATCTACATTGGACGCCGTATCCACTCTAGTGCATTTCATCAGCAAGTCATTGAACCATTCGGTCAAGTCTGTCCGTTGTGTTTTTCTTGTCTATTCGTCTGCATTTGATTCTGTTTCCCGACCATCTCATCATTTCAAACTTGAATCTTTTGGCACTCCAAAACAACTGCTCTCATGGTTTGCCGACTATTTCACACAAAGGGTTCAGTGCACCAAATTAGGAAGGAGGACATCGAAACCTCTTGTTAACAATTCTGGTGTTCTTCAGGGTGCCGTTCTATCTCCATATATATGTTCTGCCTTTATTATTGATCTTTCTGTCCTACCCCCTACGCATATCCAAAAGTATGCTGATGACGTCATTTTGTCTCAGACAGTTTAATCTCCCTCGAACTTTCATTCTTTTACTCAAAACCTATCCCAAATCCAACAGTTTTCTGACCAATCTGGTTTCATTCCTAACATATCTAAGTGCGTAGAGTGTATTTAAACTCTTTCCCGCTCCTCATTTCCAAAGGACTCCGCTACCCTTAACGATAAACCTGTATCTAGAATGACCTCAGTGAAGTACCTGGGTGTCACCATCGACAGCAATCTTCGTTGGTCTACACATATTTACAAATGTGTGGGAAAACTGCGAAGCCTATATTTTCGGTTATACAAACTGCGGCAATTCCGAGCCCCACAAACAGTCCTGTCATCTTTCGTTCATCGATACGCTTTAACCATTCTCTTTTATTGCTGCCCTATAGTGTTTCCCAGTCTTTTAAAACACGACTTAAAAGCAATTCGCCGTGGTTTGGTGATAATTAGTTCTGCATCGCTAATCCCAGTTGATTTATGAATCACAGAACTCATTGATGGTCACATCAACTCTTGCTTTCAATTTGCTCACAAGATTATAGATGACCCTCTTCTTCCACTACACCTTTATCTTTCGTCTTGCCCTTATCATCCGTCCACATACTCCCCATCTTCAAAGCTACCCTCTCGCATTATTATTTATAAAATTCCCCTGTAACCTACCTGACCCGACACCTTAACAAAAGAGAACAGGTATCGAATGAACGACGTCAAATGTTTTGTAAATGAAAATTATATGATCAACATTCTTCATCTTTCGCTTTTATTAGTTTTCTTTCATTCTGTGTGACGAACAGGGTCATTTTTTAACTGAAATGTAAGCATATATGCTTACATAAGTTACACAAATACAAAATACAAAAATTCAAAAGCAATATGCATGCTCCCGGTTAATTAGTCTATTCGAGTTACCTAATCCACTTCGTTCCTCTTCTTTTAACCGTTTCCAAAATTGAAAACAAACTCACGGATTATGGCGCTAATTAGGATAGGACAGTTCTGATGGAGTTTTTGACTGTTATATGGAGCGTGTCGTTTACCACATAAAGATAAGAGCACTGTTCTTTTAATTTCGCGTGACTAATCAGTAACTAATTTGCCTACTTACTACTAGAAAGTAGTTGAAGCAGTGAATACAATCTGGTGTCATTCTCTTTCACACTGAATGGGGTATGCTTACCGGGCAGAGAGATTTTGGGGTTGAAAAACTGTTTGTCAATCATCAGAAAGTCACTTTTATATCACTTCATGGTATACCCTAGTGCCCTTGTAAAATATGTATGTAAAAATATCGTTTCTATATTCATTGGTACTGTTTTTCCTTTTGATAGCAAACTGTTTCTCGAAAGAATAATTTAAAATTTTTGTTCGATGAACTTCCTTGAATAAGAGTGATACAGTGAGAACAGTGATACACATGAAACAGAAGTTCAGATATATCAGGCAGTTCATCATTCAATTTTCGCGTGTAGGTATTCAAGGATCTGCTCGGAAGCAGAGTGGATCAGGCAGAGGACCTACGGGAAGATTTAAAATATTGAAACATTACTGCTGAATAGGAAGGAAATTAGGCTGTGCATTACAGTTCAACTGGATCATAGGTTTACCGATGAGAGCGCATCAGTAATCCAGTCGCTTTGCACAGTGAATCGTTCAGTTTCCGTGGAAAATGACTCACTTGACGGTGGATGGGAAGAAAGACAGGATCGCCCTTCTTTGTGTGAATAAATGAACTACCCGGAAAACATTTTGAAATGATAGGTAAGATCTTAAATCCAGAAGGGATTTAAAAATATTTTCCCACTTAGGGGGCATATGTCTGAGCGCATAGGTTCTTTTCTGGAAGGATACATTGCTTACAGCTGGGACAGTGAATCCTTGATCTATCACATTGAGAAGCTTCGGCTGTTCGCATGTTTTTCAAAATCTCGGATATGAGGCCTTTATGCAGAATCAAATGCACTGTGTCACCTTTCGTCAAATTCATCTTGAAAAAGCCTGGTATCCAGAACCTGGAAAGACTAAAATAAAACGGTTAAATAGATTTGTTATTTGTGATCCATCTTTGCAGAAAGTTAGTGCGAATAAAAGCTGATATTTGTTTTCATCGTTGGTTTTGCGATCGATTGATTGAGTTACCTGCTAGAAACGTGATTGTTAGGTCCCATATGACATTCACATACCACAATCCCTTTCCAGTCGAACTATGATAATTGGTCGGAATTCGACGAGAACATTTGTGATATTTCTAGCACAGGATAAATGTTTTGTTTTTAATACAATGGGGCTATAGAACGAAGTTATGTGAACTGTGTCAACAACAACATGAACATAAACGAAAAAGCAATGTTTTGTAGGCATGTCTGATAACTGCACACTTTCTGTAATGGGATCCTCTGCATGTTTTTGTCAGTAAAAACATCGAGTTCAATTTAGTGGTTCCACTGGAATTCATCAAATTGTGAACGGTTTGAACCCAACAGGTAAAACATGAAGATAAAACAATTATCGAAACGTAATTCACTTGATGTTATGGATGCAATAAGAAAGATGACTGGTTAGATATTGCTTCAGGGTGACCAAATACAGGCACGTATAAACTGTCACAAAATGTTTGGAGAAACAAAAAAGCTTTGAACAGAGAGAGGATATAAAGAGGTAGTAAAGGCCTACGGGGTCTTTGCGAACATTTCATTCATGGAGTAGTATTGAATGAAGAACTGTTTAGAAATAAGGGATAACTTTATATCGGAATGCCCAGGAACATAGGGTGAATTATTTGTCATTAGTGACCCAAACATAGGGGTGTGATTTGCTCTTACAGAGAAAAAGTAAAAGACGAGGGCTCTTAGATAGACACAAAAACATCGCTATCGCATGCAGTCCACCAAGTTGACTAATCAACATAATTCGCCAGTTTCCTTGACTGCATGTCGCACCCTAAACACGAACGACCACTGTCCAGGGTCCTAAATCAATCTGGTTTCTAACACATAGAAACGTTTACGATTACATTCAAATCCAAAACTTTCAGTTCTAAGTAAATGAATTTAACCTTGGAATAAACCCTTCCAGAAACTGCGTAGATATAAGAACATAATACATAATGACATCCTA
This sequence comes from Echinostoma caproni, assembly GCA_900618425.1. Classification (NCBI taxonomy): domain Eukaryota; kingdom Metazoa; phylum Platyhelminthes; class Trematoda; order Plagiorchiida; family Echinostomatidae; genus Echinostoma; species Echinostoma caproni. The sequence goes on along the minus strand of UZAN01039395.1, from coordinate 41,020 downwards.
ACGTCTTCCACTATCAACTTGAATCGAAAAGATATACCAATCTTCCTCTGTGAAGAACATCACTTCTGCGACTGCATTTTACAGAGTGACAGTTATCGAAAACCTGCCTTATCAGTGCACGAAAGTTTTCGATATCCAGAATGGTGTGTGCAGGAGAGCAACAGCAAGGTGTTCACTATTTACTTCCAGTTTATGTATGGTGACACATCAAAACCCTTATTCAACGAGCCGCACAAATCAAGATCAACTTGTATGTTTCTTGGTCTATATTTTAGTTCTCTCAGTGTTAGGAATAATGCGTGAATAGTCTGTAACCAAATAGTTTATGAATTTGTTTAAGCTGGAAAATGTTCAATAATTGGCTTACTTACTGTACACTGAATGAAAAGAGATAAGCTGTTTAGAATGTGTCTTCAACTCTCACAAAGCAAAAATCATTTATAAGAATGAACGAATTTCCATGCTGCATTGCATAGAAAATTCTCCAAATCCCGAACCGTGACATTTAAATTACATCAAAGTGTATCGCAACAGTGAAGGTAGCGCGAATTCAAACAGTGACAGAGGAGTACTAAGAACATAGGAATGGGAGAAAAGTCAGGAATAAATACACTTCACCCGCAGCTATTGATGTTCATGTGTGATAATGGAGGCTGAAATGTATTTCCAAAATAAGAGTGATGTTGCATGAGTTTAGTCAACACCTGCAATATTGACGGTTGGCAGTATGCTGATATTAGATGTCGGGATGCACTATTAAAAAGATGTTGGAGAGGATGAATGACATGATCTCGGTACAATCGTTTGGCTTATAAGATTATGATCATCCTGGTCAACTAATCGTTCATGGAATTATTCATTGGAGTTTCGATATTTCTTATGAAATGTAAAAAGTGCTTTACCATTCGGTAACTGCGGCATACGATAAGCGAATAGATTTAAAGAGTGGGGGTGGGGTGGTTTGACTGCTCTCCAGAAGCTACCGTTTATATATCATGTATCTATTGATCAAATAATCACCGGACTGGGTGAGCGGTAACCAAGTTGCGTTGGTTCCAGAGAGCAAGTTTCAAGTATGCAACACAGATTGGAGATTTTCAAATCAATGCCGGTTTTCTCATGGTCCTAATCAGCCAATAGTCCTGAGATTACTACCTACGTACCAGTTCCGATGCCATTGTTCCAGTTCCCATGATAAGGTTAAAATCAAATAGTGTTCTAAACAGTCACATGTGGGAAACAGAAGTAAATAAGTCCGGGTGTAAAGTGGAAAAATGTGGTTATGCTAACCATGATTTTTCTGAGTCTCGTGGTTTCGGAGTAAAGTTGCCTCCCTAGTGGCCCATAAACTGAGATCGCATAGATCCAAATCCCAATAGTTGTGTGATCAGAGGATCCAATGAGAAAACTGCCGGAAGAAGAAAGGAATATCACGTGTTTTTAGAGATTAGATAAAGTCTTGTATACGTTTTATTGTGAAAATGAGTGTCTCTGTACTTATTTCAATTGGCATTTAGGTATTAATCTATGTGTGTGCTAAAATAGCGAATGTTTGTCAACAAGCATCACTGATGTGATGCATATCTTCAGCATATGTTCACTTCTAAGAAGGAGCTGACTTCTAAACATGGTCATCAGTGAGGCCATAAAACTTGCAGACGTTGCAGTGTCAGTTTATATAGTTTTAGCCCCGGCTATCCTGAAGAAAATATCTACAATCTCACTGAGTAAATTGAGCTCGTCCATGTCAACGTAATGTACAGAACGGCTAGCGAACGTTGCAACCAGTAATGTATGATAATGACCTTAGAGGGAGCCACTTTCCCGAGGCTATAATACTTCCCGTGACATCCATGTGACACTTTGCATTTCGATGAAATTGATTCAAAACAGTTCATCTGGAACAACAAATTCATTTGGAACATACCAGTGACATGAAATACGCACCATGCCACATAAAGTTGATTGGTGGACGGAATTTTCTAGAACAACAAAAGTGAATGGGCTCTTGATAAAGATAAAACACATCAATTGAATCCTTAAATGAAACTAAGAATTGAGGGAACAATATGAGGTAGAGAACTTTTGACCCACACTTGCAGATATTATGTGGAGAATAAAATCCCATAACGAAAGAGAAACGTGACTGGATCCACAGATCTTTTCCTCCAAGAGCTTGAAAGTTAGTCTTTTCCAATTAGATCATATAGAAAACCAGAAAATTAATCTGAAACGTGAGCGATTCAAAATGGAGCAGGTGGCATTTGCTCTTAGAATTTTCTTTTGTTGTTGTTTTGTAACTATGCGCGTCCGTGACACAATTTCATGGCGTATATTTGTAACATGAGTTGAGATCCGATTCCCACCGTTAAATCCTTACATGTTTCACATCTAGTGGGCCAGGACGATTCAAAGGCTCAAAAAGGTCCAGAAAGTTCTTTTATTAACCACTCGTGCATTGCCTTTGTTAAACACGTATTGCACAACGGATAGACTCCTCCATTTATTCACGTTTTTGTCACGCAGTATAGATAGCAGTAAAGCAAAATGTTCACTTTGTCACGGAGTACAGTATTGTTACAGTAATGCTACAAATCAGCATAATGTAATTAGTCGGATGTCTCAAATCAAGTGCACATATAATGGATTAATGAGCACTCATTCTTCTCCCGGTAGTTATTCAAACGATCGGCTGAGAGACTCGTGCACACGAGAAAAAAACTCTACAACTATGCCCCGTTTTGTTCCCTCTCTGTTCGCAACATCCGAATCGCGGATGTATGGACAAGTAGCGTTTGGTGGTCGTTATAAAATAGCTTCTTTCAATTTGGTGCTTTGTTCTGTAGATGACACTTACAGTGTTTCAACCATTTCCACAGTCCAGTACTAAAGTCGAACCTGGTAATAATATACACTTGATAAAACGCTTTATTGCTGCGTTGTATTTATGTTCAGTGACCAGTTTCCAGGAGGGTAGAGGTTTGGTCTAGTTTGTCACTTACAGCCACTGTTTACCCTAAGCCTGATTTTCAAATCAGTTGTAGCAGTTAACAATCATTGTTGCATTTAGATAGCTGTCGGAGATTTTGAGTTGATTTCGAATGCAGTTACCACCTAACAATGGCTGTTCTACACTTCTACATTACTCGAATCTGTACTCGCATACTCACAGCAAAGCGTGTCTCCCTCCTTCAAGATTATTCATAGAATATGTACTTCATACGGTGTGTCTCCTCAAGCGTCTGGGCACTCGAACCATGCGAGTGGTCTGAATTTACATAATAAACAATTCAGTGGTCATCAAATTTCATGATTTGTAATTGCCATACTGGAAAACAACGTGATGCAGATGGTAAATTGTTTTACACATCTGGTAAACAGTCACCTTCCTGTATATAGATATTTCTGACCGTTTATAATCCACCAATAGTGTTTTTAATGACAAGGTATTTTGCTACATCCCGCGGTCAACATTGAATTTTTGGGTTCACCTGTTAATAAGGGGGTTGGTCCACAAGGGGACGGAGACGAAAAGTCTGATTCATGCAGTTTTAACCTTCTTCTTGTTTACTGCTGCAGGCACAACTTACGCAGCTCCAGTCTGTTTAACTCCGTGCATAAAACAACTATAGCTAATCATGTAACCAAAGTCTAATGGCGCATAGAAACCATAAGAAGAAATATCCAAGCACTTAGGCATCTACACTTTCGATAGATTTATGCATTTATTGCGCCATGGGGAGATTGATAACCCCAAATATAAACTGAAAATGTCGTACGTTTTACAAAACAAAATGGAGTTGTATCGCTAACACGGATTGTACATTTTCCATATATTATAGAAAGCGTGTGTCCATTTATTGCTGTATATGTAACTGGAAATCCCGATTAGTACTTTTCTTTTCTGAACTGCAATCCATTTTCCCCCTTTATCAAAAACATCGCTATCTTCACTAAACAAAAGTAAAAACCACTTTGTACTTCTTATCCTATTTGAAGCAACAACGTATACATAGGAGAAATCTGGACCAAAGCCGCGTGTTGAGAACTTGGCTATGTTCGGTCAGACTTTGTACTATTTTTCGATGGCTCCTAAAGGAACAGAGCTTCCGTTTTAGGGGAAAAACGTACGTCTGCTCGGTGGATATTTAATGCAGAAAGACCGAGAGAGAGAGTGAAAGCACTAGCAAACGCTACAGTTAAGTCACTTTACATTTAAATCTTTCAGACGGCTCCTCCACCACGCGTAAACTTTTATCCTATCGGAGGATGGGTCCCGGCTGCGCATTCCTCCTAGTTTAATGTTCGGGTAGCATGCAAAATATTACTAACACTGTGAAATCCGATGGACGCGGATCGATTCCAACTGATGTAATGAAAAACATTTCAACAATGTAAAGATGTTGTCATTCATTCTGTGAGTGCTGGGTTGACCCGCATACCAAAAGCGTTTAGAATAATGGTTTTATAGAGAATAAAATGCTGAGTATTAGATGGAACTCCGCTCCGGTGGCAGTTATTGATCAGATGAGGTTACGTCGTGGTCACCGATTTATTTCACGTCAATTGTCGACAAAGCAGTAAGGGTTTTATATTCATCTTTTTTCTGACACCGAATAAACCTCGATGTTTGAAATATGTAATACTAAAAGACGGTTTTATTATATATTCATTCTAAATGATCGAAACTGTTCTGTGCCAATTTTATGCTCCAGCATTCGTGTGGGACCATGATTTGCAGATTCGTTCTACGCAATGTTTTCGTAATCGTTCCTTGATTAAGTTTTCGTGGCGTATACTAATGAAATTCCTATGATTTTCACAATAAATGTATGTTTTCAGCATGATCATGAATGAACCAGACCACATTTGATATAATTATATCGTACGGGGTCAGTTCAATTCCTAATCAGGGTTTCTTAAACATAGCAAACAAACGTGTAAGTTAATACCTTGAAAAAACTATGCGGATCTTTTACTCCAACGGTTTATTATCCATCGGAATCAATGTGGGAGCAACTCATGAGCAGTCTTGAAATCCTAGAGGCATTGTGCAAGCATGCTATTAACTTGAAAATACGAGGTTGGTGGGGGCCGATGGACCTGTCCGCCCAAGATATATTGCAACACAAGTTGGCAAACTGTTATTTTAGCAACTGTCCCAATACACGTTTTTTCCCTTCCAACCTGCATTATTATTTGGTAGATATATTGATTGGGGATCACTTTTATCATAATATTGTTTATTATCGCGGATTACAACGCACAATTAATGAGTATGATGCCCCATAATGACATTTTAGGCTTCATTTTTTACGGGTATTTTTATGAAAGACGGAATAACTGTGGTTGTTCGCAACATAGATTGATCCACGCTGAGCGAGGTTGCTATGCGCAGTCGTCATTCAAAATGAACCCACTTATTTCAGTTGTATTATTCAATATTTAGTTTTCATTTTGATCAAAATTCTGCTACCAATTGTGACACTGATCAGGTTGATCTTTTCAAAACATAATCTTCTGCTTCCACGTTATTCATTGATCAACCCTGAAATTTCAAGCGGTTGAGAGTCATCTATGGTTATACGGATTAAAAGGATTTTCATCCCAATTTTGCTCAATGTGGACAACAAAGGATCCTCAGGTTGCACGAAACGTTCGTTATACGATCGAATCTATTTTTAGTCTGAAATCCTCACAATTGAACGAGACAGCAAACGCATGATATACAACTCTTGCTTTACTAAGAAACAATCATCTTTGTCTCAGTCTCACAAAAAGCATAGGAGTAAATTTGTGTACACTTTCCATATACAGTCGCTTTGTCAAACGTATACTACAAATCAGGTGTGTTTTGTTTTGCAGGCGAACATTGTTTATCCTTTTGTGCCATCAAATAGGTTTGTTATTCCTCGCTTAGTGTTCAGACGTCCTCTGGTATGCACGTCGCCTACGACTAGTCTACAAACAGCCACGAAACTCAAGTCATACCACTACTATTATTTATGTACGTGTATAACATTGTTTTTCACGGCTCCCACGCTGACAGTCTAGTTTGTTCTTTTATCGTTCCTCCCAAAAACATCAATCAACTGTGCCAACTGTCACAGTGCAGATGGAGCAGGAGGAGGGGAAATAGTTTCCAGTTCCGATTTCTATCTCGGGGATTATTTTGGGCTAGTTATAATCCCAAACCTAACGCAGTACCCAATAGCTCTGTGATGTTAGCGTTTCAAATAGAACACAAATAGAACAGTACATAGTTTAAGGTAGTGCAATCAAACTGGATCAAGTTGACAACAATTGGGTACTTCCAAATAAGAGAACACTTAATTTGAATAAAGCCGGCACATTGGGAAAAAAAATAGATAAACGTTTTATAACGGAAAAATGGTCAATCACGTGGGTCAATTGATTTGCACAATATACAAATAGGGAGGATTTGAAAAGAAATGATTCACATGAAGGAGGGAGAAGAGAAGGGAATGGTATTAAACGTTTACCATGGCAATGATATCCATACCAAGAAAGCCCTTTACAAGCAAAGGTAGGCTCTCAAAGGATACTGATCGCTCTGACAAATGTAACCCTTCTTATGTTCCAAATTGGGTAGATAACACCGAAAACCCGGTACTTTTTAATACAGTGTCCAAAACCCAGCAGCCACAAGGATCTGTCCTGGCTGGAAGTATTCTTCCTCGAATTTTCACGTATCTCAACACATGGTTACTCATTCTGTGTGGAATCTTGCATTGAGGCCTTGCGAATTACCGGTAATTGGAAGTTTAATAAAAAGCATGGATGAAAATGACCAAGACTGAACGGTTCGACTAGTCCGTGTTAGATTGAGTTATTGAGTTGCTTGTCCTCTTTACCAGATTCTTGGTAGAAAAGATCGACTCAAATGCACCGCGTGCAAGCCCTTTCTCGTCTAAATGGGACATTAAGTTATACGCGATTTCTTTTCGGTCGTTGTTTACTTTGACCTGCAGATGATAGGCCTAATCATGTTTCTATTTACAAATGTAGTTGTATATTGTACCAAGTATTCGTCTAAGCAACCAACTCGCATTCAAGGATTTCTGTACTATACACAGGAGAGACTATCCGTAGAACAGCATTCTTAGCAAAAGCTCAATCTGGTAGCACAGAGGACAAAGGTTTACAAATTATGATCAATATCCTGCTCATATAGAATCAGGACTTCATGGGCCTTCAAGTGAGTGAATTATATGAACATGTTTGGTAATATGTAAGTATATTCAAATTTTCTTTGTCCGCATTCAATATGTTATTCGGTTTTGTAAATTTACTGTTCCTGTGCTAGCGCCTCACTTCTTCTAAAGATGCCGGTTCTCTCCTCGTTCACTCAAATCCGCGAAATTTTCGGTGATGACTCAATAACGAAACTTTTCAACTACGTAACCCACTAAAATGATTTAAATATTCATATATGGTACAGTCATAGTAACACTGAAAACGATTTGATAAGCGTAGGCAACACAGGGATGGCCAATATCACTTCTGTCCTTGTTACTTGTTTTATATTATTGGTATCTTAAAAGAGGTCCACAATAATGCATATGAGTTCGGAAAGATATTTAAAATTGTAGATGATGGCTGATCGATTTGTTTTGGTGAATGCTTATATTATCAGTGATACCTGGGCGATGATCATCCTCCTTCCTGGTCGAATATTTCAATCCACTCACCTAACAGACTGATCTTGTAACGCTATCGTCGTCATATTTGACTCTGAATTCGCAGATACCTTAATTTATGATTATTATGCTCCAGAATTTACACACACACAAACAAACACACTTAACGATCAACGGTTAAATTATTGACAAATAAGATGGGTGTGCTCATAGTCGATTCAAGACAACAGTGCACTTTCAAAAGTGAATTTGTCGTATATGTAGCAAACGAAGCCTGAACTGAGAAGCTAGGAAGCACTGGACAACTGCTTCGACGTGGTTGGGTCTCATAAGCAGCGCCAATCTATCGACCTAACTGGGGATCGAACCCGTGACCTCATCGGCATAACGCAAGCGTGCTACCCAATCGTCTCCCGGGCATCTGATTAGACTGCTTGACATTGTTCATTTACACGATATTGTACAACCCATCATTTTGGAGCTTGTTGCAGGCCACAGACCCTGCTCATCCCAGCAATTTATTCGTCCGTTCGCGACATAATTTTTAGTGAAAGTTGTTATCATTTTTGCTTGTGTTTACATGTGGGTGAAATAGATTTAAAGGTACAATATTTGGTAAATATAAAATGAGGAATTCAAGTCAAGTCAAGTATTAGTTTCAATTCGCCCAGAGAGCATGAACATGCAACTACTTTACAATCACTGTTCTGTTTAAATGGCATGGTAAATGCAGAAAGGACAATAATGCACTCGTTCTACAAACAAATAACGTGACTTCAGCAAAGTTTGTGTTTAAGAGTCCCAATGATAAGATCGGCGTAGGTAAGAAATCGTGGCAAGTAGGGCATTACAGAAGACTCGTATATTGTAATGCGTGCTGCGATATGCTTATACTTCGAGCGACTTTTAAATGTACAGGGACATTTACTAGAATGAGAGAACAGAGGGTGAGATGGATCGAGTAATATTCTCGTAGATAGTCGGTGGCAAGCCTTAAAGTGTTGTGAAATAATAAACTGCACAGCATGTTCACGGAATATAAAACTGTACTGAAATACGTGTTTGATTGATGTACGTTTGAGTTTGAAGTCCTTGATTGAAGCACCCGGATAAATCACTGAAAATGCATAAAGAAAAGGATAAAAGAGAATAAAAAAGCTTTTATTAACCCAGTTGGGGTAGATGGGATGTTCAAACGAATAGTATAAACCATGAGTTTCCTGATTTTGTGAAATGTTTCGAATACATGAGAAGATAAGGAAAGATTACGGCATTAGTGACTCCAACGTATTTGATGGAGCACGCTCTGGAAACTTGTTCTCAATCCATAATGACATTCTGGCAAGAGTTCATCACATCAATGTCTTGGTCACCCTTAGCAAAGGGGAAACAACATCTTTATACTGGGTGGAATTCATTCTAAGGTTGTATTGTGAAAACCAGTCGGTGAACAATGAAATATTCTGCATAAAACTGAATAACACGGAGGGCGTCTTAAACTTCATGCTACACACAACATCGTCGACAGACTTAATGAGCAAACAATCAATAAAAGCAGGCATGCAAGAAATATAAGTTGTGAACCGGAAAGGCGAGAGAAAAGCAAAATGAAGATCTTCATTATAAGCTCCAGCTGAATACTCTTCACAGAAAGAATGCCAAGACTATCAACTGGGACTATCAACACAATTGAAGGCGTCATTATAATCAAAGAAACGTAGCCAAATAGCTTTTGTCCAAGGAATAAGAAACATGATGAATGAGAGATGCCAACGGATTGATGTTTGACCTGGAACTGCGATATACAAACTAAAATCCGGTGCATTCAGGTGGGATAGCATCTTCTGTAGTGAAATCTTTTCCACGATTTTCGAACAAACAGACATGCAAAAATGGAATGAGTTAGACGTTTCCTTTATGAGTAATGGCGTAATGGAAGCCATTCTCCAGCAGTCAAAAATGCAATGATGAGTGAATCACAGGTTAATTAGTTTGAAATAAAACAGGAAAGAGGGAAACTGCACATTCTTTGAGCACCAAAAGTGATAGTCCATCAGAACAGCATGATTTTTTGGACTGCAAACTGATAATAATTTTGAATACCTTAGTTTGATAAATTAACAATATTAAGAGCAGGGACAACTGTTGTGCACGGAACAGGGGCGCCGGTTACAACATTGCTGCATTGGCGATTGAGACCGTTCACGTTGGCAGCTGACAGATTCTCATTTGTTTTGTGACCGCAGAACTGAAACAACATTTTCCATGTAGCGCGAAATGTTCTGTTAGCCAGCAGTGCATGTAAATAACCAGCGCTAAATCTCCACAGTTTTGCCGTGATATTTTTCGAGTAACCTCTCTCCATAGAGTGTCTTTTTTCTTCGAAAGCTTATACTTTCGCCTCATATGATCGTTTAATTGTAGGTGTTAAAACGTTTCCAACAAACAGTACCTATCATAACAGATCTTCAAATATTCTGTCAGGTTTTCACAACATATATAGAGGGTCTATTATGTACTTGTGGAGAAAAATCTGTCTGATCTTTCAGTCTGGCGAGATTATCTGGCTGATATGGACGCCGACGGAGATGACGATCACGATGCCGAGTGTAGAACTGGTGATTGGATTTACTTTAGACCGTGGGATATGATTTTCAGTGTTGCATGGCCAGGAGCGCTCTAAGGGAACGGCTGCACAAGTTAAGAGTCTGTGTAATTCAGTAAAGCGGTGGAGAAAATATTTGCAAACTCATTAAAATGGTCAATGAAAGAAAAAAATATGCAAATAATTACCAAAAAGAATATTCTGGCAGTAACTGAGCTGTTAAGGTTTATATTCGCCCAGAGAAGTACTGATAAAAATGGTAGAATTCACTAAAACACGTGTGCCTTATTAGCACAAATCGTCATTTATGTATGTGATAACACCACCGCCTCGATTGAGGAGGAGCGTGAACATTATGCAAAACTGGAAACCGCATCATGAACTCAATGAGATTGTGTATCAGCTCCTTTTGACGTTCGTTCCCTGGAAACCAGTAAATTAGGAAGATAAGCTACAGCAGAATTTGATTTCTGGTGACAGAAATGGAGGTTGATTCAGAAAGGCTTGGGTGTAGAACGTGTGATGAATCAGAAGACAAGATTTGTGACACAAACGGTCACGTATCTTGAGGTGCCGGTCGTCAATGCAGTCGACCAGCGTCGTGTATGGGGCAGTTCCATATCTTAAGATGCTTTCCAGATAATGCCTCATCAAAAGGAAATCCTTAGACAATAGACCGAGGGAGATACCGGAGAGCAGTCGGTCCAGCGATGTAAAACGCACGAGAATAAATAATTTGCGTCAACTTATAACTGCAGATGTCGAGGACATGAGATAAAAATAGTCAATTTTGTCACTTAAGGAAACATTCATTGTACTTGGTGGTAACAATTGAGGTCAGCAAATAAATTGAGGCACTGTGACCTATCAAGGTATACTTTGTTGATTAACATGGTGGGAACAGATTATCCGGAAAGTGTTGACAGCCTACTTTCGATGGACCACAAAATTTCAATATATTTGTTTGCGTTTAAATAAAGGCCAATATCATAGAACCATTCAGAAATGGAACTTTTGGCTGATCAAAGGAAGTTGATTGAAGGATTGTTGTTAGATGCAACATCAACTAATATGACATCGGCTTATTTGAATGTGAAAACATTTGGGACGATTGGCAATTTTTGGATGCAAAAGGAGAACAGAAAAGCTAATATGTGAACTCACCAAATCATGCCCTGTTTGAGATGCTTGGCTCATGTGTGCGGCAGGATTTTCCCCGTGAACGGATACACCAGACAACCGCAAATGGGTCAAGTCTAAGTGTGGTCTGGAACCGTGGAGAGAGAAGATTCTCCGTGGAGAGGGCGAATTGATAATCTGAAAGAAAGGAAAATGCGCACACAATGAACCGAAAGGTTTAGTGAGACATGAGCAAGATTCACGTTCAAATGGACTGGCAGGCTGCCATGGTAGTTACACCTGGCAAAGGGGTTGGCCAAATTGTTAGTATGGCAAAACAGTGTCAAAGATACATTTACTTTTGTGAACATAAAGATGACGTGAATTCGGTCAATCATACAATGCTGTCACTGGACGTCAATTTTTTAATCAAAAATGCTCTCATCAACGAAGCGATTAAATACTTGAACAGCTATGTACAAAAAAATCAGGTAGAGCTCGGTCTCCTTTTAGATGACCTTAAACAACTGCTTTATTTCTGCAGCTGAGGTTTAACGATGAGATCTATCGACAAAAGGGGAGGAGTGTCCGTGGGTTCTCTGCTGGGACCACTTTTCACGGACTTATTCAGGGCGAAACTTGAAAAGACTGAAATACAGTCATCATTCGAAGACTACGTTCTATACACGCGGATAGTAAACAAAATTTATTGTGTGATCAATGCAATATTAAACACAACGGTACTATTAAACAGGTTTAACAGTGCGCATCTAAACAAAACTTTTATTTTGAATTGGAGTTTAACAACAAACTACCGTTTCTAGATTTCTACATCGCCCGTTGATGTCTCCGAAAGTGAAAAGGAACCTGGTTCGTTGACTACCGGATACGGCAAGAAAAATCTGCAGTGAGGACACGCTATAAGAAGAGCTTCGTACTATAAAACCTTTGCAAGTAACGGGTATCCGGAGCATTTGGTCAACAAGATGATTCAGGACACGGAAAACTCCGTACAAAACACCGAGGTTAGGAAAAAATTCGCGTGCATTTCTTTACCGTTAAAACGGGACACATAAGATGAGATCATACAAAAAAGATTATCTGACGCAATTCTTAAGACTTTCTATGCATCAAAATTTCGTGTGCTATTCACGTCTAAGCCAATTTTGTGTTTGCGACTGAAGCAGAAATTTCCAGACTCTGCGGTCTCTCTTTCTGTGCATAATCACTTACTTGTTCCTGTGGTACAACGTACATAGGCCACAAGGTTAGGTAACTATTCCGGTGGATTCGTAAACACCATCATGCTTGACTGAGCATCGAAACTATTAAGTCACTTACCGGTGCAGTGGTTTCACACCTAGCTGAGACACATCATACTGTCGGAAAGCCTCGGATACGCCCACACCGTGTCCGAGGCTTTCCGACGTCTGTAAAACGTTCGTGGGCGATTATCGATGAAGGTTCGCCATCGGATGCTTCTATGCTCCCCTCCCGTCCCCTTCCCCTTTTTCAAGAGTAATCTCGATGATTGGATGAGTGAACCAAGAAATGTGATCACGGTGAACGCGATTTTCTGTCTCACGATGAAATCAACTCCAGTAATCTGTGATTTGATTTGATTTTCCCAAGACAGTTTTATTCCCAAGCACCGCAGTTTATTGAGAAGTGTTGGCACGATTACGAATCTTTGAAAACAAGCTTGTTTGCCACTCTGTTGTATTGGTTGTGCTCTGTGGGGCTATTTCGACAGAAAGGGATAAAATTGCTCCCTTGATAATACCTTGGTCTATACTGACATTGGAAGACCTAATACAATTGAGAAAAGTGCATTCACGTCGGTCAGTAAAACAGTCGAGCATCGAACTCAAAAGATGTGACGGGAGATTATGTTGATGTAACAGTGTTAATAAAGCATTTCCTTCAACAGAGTTAAACGAGTTTGAATGGTCCAAAAGAGGATAAAATAGATTTTATCAGACAAGCAAGCGACGCTTGCTATAGCCAAACTGATTCTCTGTTCCATTCGGTTTAGGGGAATGGAAACTAAACAATGATCTGCTCCAACTCATGCTGCACTGCTGGAGACGGGGTTAATCTGTGAAAATTATCCTTTTCTTTCTCAGACACCTCAACATGTGCCATGTTTTCTTCCTTCTGACAGGTTGACGATCAATGAAACACTTCAAATGGAAGAACGAGTGGTTGAGCAAACTCGTTTGCAGAGAGTCGCTATCATACCAATCTATCGCAATAACAATCACTCTCTCTCTATAAAGATATATATATATATATCTATATATTCAACTACAATGATTCCAAGCAACCGTTTTGTGAAAGGGAAAATTAACGTCATGCATTATTTGAGGCTAATTTTGTCTTCGAACCGGATGTGGAATTCTCACTGATCACATAATTGTTAGGTCATCCGATCTTTTGAACAACTCGGGATATTGCCTGTGCGAGCTGAAGAGATAGGCTCGTGACCGATTCTGGATATGTGCAATGCATCATACCATGCAATTGCAAAATGGTTGGCTAGATTACTAGTGTCCGTCAGAATTGGATAGGCGAAACAAAGCGCACGAGACACAATCATTTGTGTGAACAGCATTCGTGACTTAAACTTGATGAGTCGGACAATGCTCTCACTGGACGTTAGTTTACGCTTCACCAATGTTCCAATCAGCAAAACCATCGAATACTTATGTAGGTATGTACCAGGTAACAATGTTGAGGTAGACTCTTCTTTGGAAAACCTGAAAGGAACTGCCTTCTTTATGCCCATAGAACGACTAATTTAGGCTCAACAAAAGTTCAACAAAGGATGATGTGGCCATGGGATCACCTCTAGGATTTATGTTTACTGGTGTGTTAGTGGTGAAACTACAAAATAAACAACTCAAATCTTCCGTTCAGGGTTGTGTACTTTAACCGCGAAATGTGGATGATATTCTGTGCGTGCTAAACACGAAATCGAGAACAAACGAGCTACTGAGCAAGTTCAATGCTACTCCCTTGAACATTAGATTCACTTCAGAATTGGAGAACGACAACAACAACAAATTGATATTTTAAGACGTCAGTCTCAGTCCTAAATTGGATGGCTCGGTGCAACAATCGGTGCATACGATGGCGACTTGGATGGGTCAATACATCTATTTTTGCAGATTTGTACCCCTCAAACTCAGGAGAAATATGGTGCGCTGCGTAGCAGATAGAGCAAGGAAGATTTGTGATGAGAACACTGTATAAGGAGAGCTCCGAGTAATGGCTATCTAGAACGACCGGTTACCAAAGTGATTCAGTGCAGTGGAGATTTTCTAAAGAATACCGAGATCAGAGAGGGGGATAAATCCCCGGGGTTAACAGAAAGGAGACTGTCCAATGTTACTATTAGGACTTTCCATGCAGCAAAGCTCATTGTTTTTTTCACAACCCAGCCAGTTATTTTTTTCGAGTAAAGGTCAAAATGCCGGATTCCGCCGCCTCATTTTTGTGCATTGATTAACGCGTTCCTGTAGAACAAAGTGCATAAGCCTCATGGTCAGGCGTTTATCCGATCGATTCCGTGAATGCTACTCCACATGGCTAAATGCAAGAGTACCCGTATCTCCGACTGTCCTGGCGACCACACTCATACCCTCGATCTTGTCCTCACATCCAACCCACAGTTATTTTCAAATGTTACTGCAGTTTCTCCCCTGGGCTCATCAGGCCATTTTCTTATTTTGCTTCCTACCCAAATTATTTATTTCCTTGTTCCTCCAAATTCTGGCGATGTGGCTCCGCCGATTCGTGCAGCTTTCGCAACTTTCTAGCCTCTTAACCCTGGAATGAATGTTGATCTTCCACCGCTTCAAACGTCTCCAAAGTTCTTTTGCAAGACATGCATCTATTTATTCCTAATTTCACCAAACCTGGCCAACTTCTTTCTCCAGAATGGTTCAACCACAACTGTTGTCGCGCTGTTCGTTCGTTCTTTTCGCCACTGGCATCGGTCACCTTCCCCCAGCTACCGCCGATGGTTCTTGTTAGCACGTAACAAATGTACAACCCTCATACGGAAGGCTAAGAAGCACCTTGTTGAGTGCAAAGCACCACAAATGGCGACCGCTCCTCCTGGAAGCCGAACGTTCTGGCCACTCGCTAAGGTAGTCTCCCAGAACTTCTGTTCCACTAACTTCCCACCCCTTGTTAAATCATCGAATGACTTAGTATCCGACCCGTTGAAAATAGCAGAAGTGTTTACTTCCCATCTTACTTTTAATTCTCCCTTTCTCAAATCACTTATCCAACCCTACATACACCCTACGTCAAACCATCATTTCACACCGCTCATTTTCACCAGAAACATACGCCAGATCCTCTTGTCGCTGGACCCACACAAGCCACATGAACCCGACGGGATCCCTCCCATTCTCCTCAAAATGTGCGCCTTAAAATGTGTGGCTCTCCTAATATGTCGCTTATTCTGTCTATCTCTTAATTCCGAGATATTCCTAAACCTATGGAAACTATCAAAAATATTTCATATCCACAAACGCAGTGATTACTCTGGTGAGATGTTTACAAAATCTTAAATATCCGGATTGAACTGTAAAGTTGTAAGTCCGAAGAGACAAACGGATTGTAATTCCATCAAACTGCGTTGTAGATGTCATATACGTGATGTATGGATAATTAATAAATTTATAAGAATAACCTACTGGTGAAATTTCGAAGTCAAGAGAAAAAGACGTTTAAAACGTGGTCTGATGGGACCACCTCTAGTGGAAAACTAAACATTTTCTGAATAGACACAGTTCCTTAAAAACGCACGTGCAATCTGTGTGAAATCACCAGCAAAAATAAAAACAGATGTAACAGTCCAGTGTAACATAATTGGATCAAATGTATCCAGGAAGATAGATAACTCACCAGGATTGCAGTTAACAGTTAGATGAAGATTTTAAATAATGATCTAAGAATGTCCCAGAGAAATAGATAGTCAACATTCCACATAAACATAACATTTTGCCTAAAGTGAGTGAGTATGCATTTGGCAGACCCACACATGGACTTGTGTAAATATGTGATAACATTTCCTCCTTCATTTCCTTTCTTTCACGAAACTATTGGAATAATCCGTCCTCAACCGATTCCCGTAACTACGATTCTTGCAAATTAACATCCAAAATTTGGAGTACTAATATACGATTTTAAGTTAGATTTGAGAAACTGTAATTTTCATTTGCGAAACCGTTATTTTGAAAAGAGAAATCATAATCTGAAATTGAGAATGAATCGCTGTGTTTGGATTCCTTACCTTTCAGCGCACCTCGTTGGTGAATTCCCCCCCCCNTGTTCCCACGATCTTTCGGTGTTGAAATAAGGCAGACCTCAGTAGTGCATCTTCTCGAGCTCTGTGACGGATGTCGAATCG
Source organism: Echinostoma caproni (assembly GCA_900618425.1). Classification (NCBI taxonomy): domain Eukaryota; kingdom Metazoa; phylum Platyhelminthes; class Trematoda; order Plagiorchiida; family Echinostomatidae; genus Echinostoma; species Echinostoma caproni. The sequence continues at coordinate 24,210 of UZAN01039395.1, read as the reverse complement.
GTGGGTCGGTAGTAAAGTCATGTTATTTGGCCGTGACAACCAAGCCGGACACCACTCGATAAGCGTGAAGGCTGGCGCACTGTATCGTGTCCACTACAGCTAAAGTGCATTTGTTCGTAGTCGCTTCAACACTGGCCGTGGCTCATTAATCAAAGCTGACCACCGTAACTACGACCAGAGGACAAGTTTTGGGCTTACGGTGCAATCCGAGCGATACACGAGAATTATGGGTCTATGTGAATAACAATATCTTTCTCCGTGACAGCGGTTGGGGTTTATGAGTTGAACTTAAGTGAATGGGCTTGCTGTCATCAATGGCCTAGTAAACAAAACCACTTATATCCTAAATGCACCTCACCCAATCCTTGCTCAGTCCACAGAACTGATCATAACAGAACGCAGTCGATAT